>JAHLJZ010000132.1:0-44734 GCA_025602915.1 Paraphysoderma sedebokerense
CGACTTCACATATTCCACACCTGACGGATCCGCTCAGACCAGGTACCCTGGTCAGCGGGTAGAATAGAGTTTACAATTTTCGTGTTGTGATGGACGTGATATCTTTATACCTTTTGGTTATGGTCTATCCTTGTCATATAAATATATATATTTTCCCGTTGTATTCCTTATCTA
The DNA here is from genome assembly GCA_025602915.1 of Paraphysoderma sedebokerense. NCBI lineage: Eukaryota > Fungi > Blastocladiomycota > Physodermatomycetes > Physodermatales > Physodermataceae > Paraphysoderma > Paraphysoderma sedebokerense. The sequence goes on from JAHLJZ010000132.1 coordinate 175, forward strand.
GTCTTACATAGTACCTTGTATTTGAACCGATTTGTATACGCCCCTTTCTTGTATTAACTATTCTGATAAGTTGTTTCAATGATCCCTAGGGTGGTTGAGACACATCGATGTACCTTTTTCAAGGACAATAAAATTGGTTTAATTCCCCTAACCTAACCTAGCCGATGATCTCCTTGATTCTTTCCCGATCGTAGTCGTGCCTCCGTGACAGACCCCATTCTTTCAATTTCCTATGCAAGGACCTGGGACTAATACAAAAATGACACTCATACCACCTACGCCAAACATGGAATTACATACCGTATATTTATGCCATAATATCGCTTTATCATTTCAATTATACTGTCGTACTTCAAATGTGGCCGCCAAAAGAACGATTCTATTATTGGTTTCAAAATGTTGTCCGGCGCTGCCGCATGAATTTCAGTCAGTACGAAACCGGCATCCTTACTGTGATCAACTCTTACGTAACGGTTTGTATTGGTTTGGTTGCTTCCCGTTGTCGATATCCTCTTCGGAAGGACGGATCTTTGCTAACTCTGCTTCCATCTCGTGCATCACAACATCATCCGCCCCATACAAACTTTCTTCATCAGAATATGAGTCTTCCCGGGACTTAATTGATATATCACTCATCGTGATTTAGTGGTGTGCAAGTGTCGTAGTATTTTCGAAGTTTGTTTGGATTGTTCAAGCGCGAATGCCGACGTGAAAAAAATTAGCTGGCAGTTCTCGGCTTCCGTACCTGGGGCAGACTGAACTTACCCGCATTTCCCACGTTTCGACGCACCCGATATATATATATCCAAAATTCTCACCAGGACCTAAACTGATCAAGGGCCACCTTGGTAGCAGACGTTGGCACGTTTCGGTATCAGAGAGCGAAAAGATTTCACAACAACCTAAGGTTTGGTTGTGTCTCTAAACTTCACCTAACATGAGCACCCTTAAGTAAAACCCAATCTAAACGTTTGTAGCCCGCATATCAACAACAACCAATAGATGGCCAAAATTGTCATCCTCCATCTCGTGGATGCGGATTCCACTGCTAAGGACAAGATATTGGGCGATAAAGTTCTCGGAGACATTTTCAAACGGTTGGAAGGCTTCACCAAATTAACGACTCCCGAACACTCTTTCATGGACCCTGAACTGTCTGCTCTATGGCTGGCTATGTCGAAGGAAGAGTTGACAGTGGAAGGAATTCGAAGGTCACTTAAGGTCTGACAGATGAGATTTTTCCAGGACGTATTTTCATATTGGCTAAATATATTTCGCTTTGAATTAGAATGAGAAGGTCGGAGAGGAAGCCAAAAAATGGTTTCTTAAAACGAACGCTGAGACGCAACTCCACCATAAACCCAACGTTTATTACGAAATGTTGGAAGAACACAAGTGTAAAGCAAGCGAAGCGCTAAAATTGCTTCAGGGCCTCAAGGAAATGCCTTGCTTCTTGGTTATCGTGTCCCACGGAAGTTTCACTGAATTATCGACCCTCGGACAGGAAACAGACTCGTTAAAATATTCTGATTTATTCAGTTTCTTGGTGAACTCTAACAAGAAGCCACTAAGCGTCGTTTTTGTCAGCTGTGTGACCGGTCGGATGGGATTGTCAGATTTGAGCTTCCTCGCTCCAACCTTGCCAGAAGTGTTCTTTAGCGGATTTGGGAACTCTGTAAACCCTTCCGTGATTTTTGATTCGATTCTCATGGCATATTTGAGGTAACGTTTTGCGTAATATGGTATATTATTAGATTCTAATGCTTGCACTTTAGATTTGCGGTGTGGGTATGCATGCATGAAGATTTGTGTCCTTTGGAACGGAAGACTGTTTTACGAATGAGGGTGGCACTTGGTGGTATCTTCTCGGCGCCCGATATAAATAATCTTTACTTTTATAATGGCAAGAATTTTGAGTTCGCGTCCGTTTCTCAATTTAACATTATTTGACAGTTTTGGTTCGCCGATTTGCTCTAGATGATATGACTCAATCTCCAACGGGACTGCACTCATCGACTGTGACCGGATGGATGTGGAATCAGGTACAAAGATCGGAAAAATATAAAATAAATTCAGACCTTGCAGACCAACTCCTCCAACTGCATCGGTTTCATCTGTTTACTTCCGGCCGTCCTCCCAAACACCGAGAACAAACTCTTAGACTTTTCCAACAGTTGGAAAAGCAAATCAAGGAATCGGTGTGTGAACAAAAACTAATTGAAGGTATAACCTGCATATTAAATTATGCACCTATTAAGATTTCTCATACCGGTTCTGATGTCTCACCTTTCAAGAATAGACATTACAAAAGTGAATGAGGCGTATAATATTGCAGAAGTGGCTAAATTATTCGAGACTTTCAGACGAAGGATGAAGAATATTCACAATCAGACCAATGAAAACGGAGAACCTGTGGAGCGAAATGGGTTGGAGCGAAATGTGTTGGCCGTCTGTCAGGTTTGTTTTTCTTTTCACCATCCCACATTTTTCATCTTCCTCCGGGATCTGTATGTTGCCCAAATACCGCATGTCTAATGTCTTCATTTTGTCGCACTTGATCACAAACTCTAGGAATGTCCCGGCACAGAAAAATTTGACGTTGCTCTAAAGAACATATGGGAGGCGTATGAAACAAATGTCGATACAGAACTAACAGGAGCAGCATTGGTGTTTGCATGCGACGGTAAAGGATTGTACATTCCTGTCAATGAAACGAAGGTGGGGGAACTCTTCAAGCGGTTGAATGTTCAAGCAGCAGGTTAGGTGTAAGGAAAAGTACGATCTGATGAAGTGAAGATCGATTAGTTGCTATTGTATTGTTAGTGTTGTATGAATTATGATTGGTTATCATAGTAGCGAATCATGTAATACTAGTTCTTAGAATAGTAATTGCGCTGATGTAATAAGTCCGCCATGGAAATGTATTTAAGGCGAACACCTTCATGTACATAGTAGGTTGGGAAATTAAAATACGAACACGTATTGAACTGAACTGTAATACTTGGAATCCCCAGAGTTGATACGGACTTCCGAACCCCGATTATGACATTCGCCGCAATGATACTTGTATCTGATGCAGTTCGTCGTATAATTCAAAGTCATGACCATTGGGTGCGAAATGAAGCACTCGCAATCTTACATCGGCCATTTGCGGATAGTATTTCGAAATTGAAGGTCTAGGAATGACATTACCGGAAGCATACTTGGAGTTACTTCGACTTGGTAACACTTTTCTAGCTTCATGATCTCAATATGATGGCTTGATGAGCTGGAAGGAGAATTTGTTAATGTATTAAAGCAAATGGATAGTTTAGATAAGAATTTGTGTAATGTGGCCTTATTCCTCTATGCTGCTGCTTGAAGACTTGCAGTCCAAAAAAGTATTGGCCTTCATGAAATGAAGAAGTTGTTTGCAGGGTATTGCGTTGAGTGGGGGTGGGGCGTCGATGGTGGGAAGCAGTTAATGAAAGACCTGGACCAGTATTACCTTGCCTCTGGATCATTCAGTTCAAAAGTGTTGGTCTGTATCTTTTTTGTTTATCTAAGATCTGTATAACCCGAACGTATCTGTGAGGGATGATTGGGCCATCAGACTGTTTGCTTCTCGTATTTTGTCGATAGTCCCTCATTCAGCACATCCGGAGCGCATATTTTGAACCCTTGCTCACTTTGACACAAAACCAATCGTTTGGAAACTACAACGTTGAAAACCCTCGCTCAAAGCAAAATTCGGCTGATGCAGGAGGGAAAACGGATGGAATTCAAAAATTCAAATTCAAGATATGAAACAATTATTGAAAAAAGGGAGGTTCCACCACAAGAGCGCCTGGAACTGAAATGAAAAATGATTGGGAAGATCCGGAAGAGACAAATTTAGAAGAATTGGAAAGCTACAGTCATTCCATTTGTCATTATCACTAAGTCTACACCAACCATGCAAGTCAAACTCATCCCAATCTTTAGCATTCGCTACTGTATTGAATCACGTTACTGGTATTGGTCTTGCTCCTCCTAGTGATCGCAAAAAAAAAAAAAACTGCAAACAATTTGGAATGTAAAATATTCTAATTTGGGCCATATTACAAAGGAATAGAGCCAGAACTGCATGTACGGTCATTTTCGAGTTTAACTTGAACAGTTCACTTCGCGGCAATGGCGCCGGCCGTGACGATCCTCATTCCTTACTACATAACTCAGTCAAATCTCTGGGTAATCGCAAAATAACACTTACATAAGATTTGGAATTCAAAATACTCTAATTTGAGCTATATATCCGTCTCTCAGTATTACTATGTGCTAGTTCTTTAAATCACGAAAGAGTTTATTTCTATGCATATGGTTGGCCCGCTTAATCGCTGATTGTAATTTGTGGCAGTTACTTTCCCTCGAAAGATCCTTTCTTGTTAAATTATCATCACCGCAATGATTAGATTTCTGTTAAGCAGCGATCGGTATTATTGAGTTTCCATTGAATGAGTAAGAATCAACTCAACTGTTGAATGAAATTAATTTTTAAATTGGACAAAGATTTCAGTATTCATACGTGCATCTTCTTTGTTTCTGAGAATATGCGCATGCTTGGGTATCTGCATTAGAAATTATGCATTCAGAACCATTGAACGAAAGTCGGACGGGATAGCCCAATAGTCATCAATCTAGGTAATATCACCGGCTCCAATGATAAGAGCGGCGTACTGAATGATCCATTGGGGTTTTATGGGTATAAAAAATTAGTCCACTAAGTTTTTCTACCTAGATGCACCAATATTTTAAGTTAATCGACTTCTGACAAGGCCTCTACTTTACATGAATTCTTCACTGTTTCTAATTCCTCTATCGACTTGTTGATGTCTGAGTACAACAATTCTAGAGTTTCTCGAACTTTCATTGTTTGCGAAGCTAATATCTGAGCTCGATGGGCAAGAAGAACAGTAATTGTCGTTGTATCATTTAATAGAATCGACTGCTTAAGATCTGATGAAAGCGTAAGAAGTGACTCGGAAGCGCGAATCTAGCAGTAAAATTGGAAAGAAGAGTCAGGATAAAACAATGTAAAGATTGTGTGTCATTATTAGAGGCAGATAAGACAGCAAAGATGGTCCCATGAAAGATACAAACTATACTAGAAACTCTGCTCTGAACTTGCAGCTTTTCTTGATTGATCACGTATTTATCTTTTGAGCCGATGGTGGAGATGGCGAGAAGGTCTTGAATTCCGTCGACGAGGGTATCGATATCAGCGTCAAGACGTTTATTATAGGAATCTTCGAGGGAGGATACTCCTGTCGCCGTCGACATTTCGGTTCTTGAATAGTAAAGATGGGAACTGTTTAAAAAATCGCCAGGATCGAATGATTTGTTTACATGTTCCTCCGCCTCCATCATTCCACTTAAACTTTGCAGTTCATCCACTAAAATGAATAGTCTCCGTCATCTTGTTGCTCCTTTGAGAAAATCTTCTGTTTACAAGAATTCTCTCCGTCCTTTTTCCTCATCCCTTCCTCGCTTCTCCTCCGATGAATACAAGTCGAAGCAATACGAGTATCTCAAATTAGGTTCCTCTGCTTCAGGCAAAGTGGCCATTGTCACTCTCAATCGACCGAAAGCCCTCAATGCTCTTTGTAATGGACTTATGACAGAGCTTAATGAAGCGTTGAAAGGTGCTGACAACGACGACCAAGTTGGAGCTATCGTTTTGACCGGCGGTTATAAGGCATTCGCGGGTACGTTATTACAAACACTTTTAATGACAATTCACCAGATGAGCCAAGACAATACCATTCCAAAGTGCTGTTCAACCTATTTTATTTGTATTGGGAGAGCTCTGTTCTATTGAATGGTTCCAAATCGAACTCTGCCCTGACTCGCCGTTCAATTCGATTCAGCTGGGGCCGATATCAAAGAAATGGCCAACACCCAGTTTATTACCAACTATAAAACAAATTTTTTGGGACATTGGGCCGACGTGGCTAAGATTAGAAAGCCAATTATCGCCGCCGTTTCTGGTTTCGCGGTATGTTACCTAATCTCTCGCAATTCCTGTCGGAGCACTAATATCTCTCCTCTCTGTGTCTTTTACAGCTTGGTGGTGGTTGTGAACTTGCGATGAAGTGCGACATCATTTACGCTGGTGACAATGCGAAATTTGGACAACCCGAGATAAAGCTTGGAACCATTCCCGGAGCTGGTGGCACCCAAAGACTTGTCAAAGCCGTCGGAAAGTCCAAAGCCATGGAAGCTGTTTTAAGCGGAAATATGTGGAGTGCAGAGGAGGCTGAAAAAGCCGGTACATTGATTTCTATATCACTTGGTTAACAGCAGGACCTTTGGCTTTCTCGTTGAGCTCGGTTTATTGACTTCGGATGTTTTGACTTTCTTTTGTTTCTAATAGGTTTGGTCTCTAAGGTTGTGCCAGCTGATAAGGTCGTCGAAGAAGCTGTTAAACTCGGTGAAACCATCTCGTCGTATTCTAAACCCATCGTAATGATGGCGAAAGAGGCCGTTAACAAATGTATTTCTTTGGTTCCTTTTCCTCTGAAGCTTGATTTGATGTACTCTTAATATTCTGTGATGGTCGACTGATAAATTTGCATTTACAGCCTTCGAACTCAGCCTAGCTGAAGGTCTTCATTTCGAACGAAGATTGTTCCAATCTAGTTTCGCTACCGTATGTTTAACCTTTTCAACATAACATTAAGTACTCACTGACCCCTTGTCTTATCTTCGTGCATATTAAACAGAAAGATCAAAAGGAAGGCATGAAAGCATTTGCCGAAAAACGTGCTCCTAACTTCGTCGATGAGTAGTTGCCTTAATCACAGTGAATGTACTTGTACGACATGGTACCTGGTTGTAGCGATAATGGTTTTAGAACAGAAATATATCTTTGTGGACTCGAGTAAAGCAATAATGATCCGAAAAATATGTTATGTTCCATTGTTTCCGCTTTCTATTCATTTCTGTACATTGGTAGCCACATAGAACTCGTCCTTGACGACTTTTGCGTATTTTAAAAGATCTTGTCCATCTAATTCCCTGTCATTCTGTTCTGGCTTCCTCAAAAATCCTTCACCACCGCTTGTATTCGTTTCCAACCCGGCATCACTTGACTCTAGACTTGATGAATCTTGACAGCTTTCCAACGAGCGAATATTCTCTATAACTGATCTCAATGGCTCCGTATCACTGGTATCCACATTTTGTACAACTTTCACAAACATTTGCATTTTGCTCAACTCCTGTTTCATTTTATGTATTTCTGAATCTGAGGACGGAATTGATAAGGCGGAAAGTGAATACAATCGGTGGAGAGTTTCCATTGTAATGTCGTCAGATGTTGAGAAAAAGGGTGGCAGTTCGTTCTGCCGATTATATGAAGAGTTCGAAGAAAGAGAAGGAAGGTCATAAAAGGAGGATATAGACCAACTTGGAGTTCGGGGCTGCACATTCAAAACGGCATCAGTTAAAAAGAAATTATATAAATCAGTCTGCTATATTACACAGCAGAATAAAACATTTTCGTATCATAACAAAACGAAGAAAAGCGCACGATTCATAAGCGACTCATCAACACAAAATCTTGATTCGGTGAAGTCACTCCAAAGACTTAAAAACTAACCAAGGCTTCATCCAAGCACTCCATCCTGTCTTCGCCATCGTCATTTGAATCCGGAAAATTTTCAATATCTTCCTGTGAAGATCCGTTGGATTTGAGCCATATGGTTTGTTGTTCGTTTAAGGAATGTAGGGCCCTTCTTTGAATCCGTTTTTGGGTCAGGCTGGAAGTGGATGACTGAGAAGCCGGAATTGAACCGAAAAAGTCAGAAAGGAAGTATGAAGACCTCGAATATATTGATCGACTACAGGTGCGACATAAATTTGCCATTGTTCTTATGTATGTATGGTAAATGGAGCGTCGAAGATGCTATGCCCAGAGAAATGATTGCTGTTTCGCTCAACTCCGTTTCGGTAAGGCAGATCAATTGGCGCCAGCCTCAGGATTTAATGATCTGAATATCCGTATCTGTGATGTCAAACTGTTTCTGTGTCAAATAGCATCCTGGGCTTTCGGCCATCTACATACACTTATATGTTACTGTATTTTAGAGATTTACAACCACATTTGTTGGGTTCTAATATGTTACGGCAAAATCAACATGTCAGCTAAGATAATAACGAGGCGCTGCCGATATGAGAACAGACCTGCTATTTACCTGCTATTTACCTGCTCTTTACCTGAGCGTTATACAGCAGCAGATACATCATGTAATATATCGATAACATAAGGAGTGATTTGAATTCGCCCAAATTGATATAAATGGACAAAATATTTCGTTGAACGTTATTATCTATAGTGTCCAAAATCGAGGGAGCATGACTTTGACGAGTTTGGGGACATATTTATGGCGATTGCAAATACTGAATACTATTGACTAAGAAGGAGACAGTAGAAACCTGTGGCATGAATTTTTACGTTGACCCGTAGTTCTGTTGAGTTCTATAGATCTATCTCCAAAATTGCCGGGACGTTTTTGATAATAAACAATTAGAACCGCTATCTACGAGGCCCTTTAAGGGGCATATATGTGTATGTAATTTACGTAAATCTCGGAGTACTGGAATTCACTGAAATATTAATAGATAAATGGTACAAATGTAATTCACGGGGGAAGCGTCGGTTGAAAGGCTCTCGACACGAAAAGTTGATAATGTGATTTAACGCTTCAGATTTAACGCTTCAGAATCGATTAAACTGCACTATTTCGAATAATAAAATGTACACAGTGTTGCAACAAAAATACTCGGCATCTTATCCGTGAGTGACACAGCCACCATGCTAGAAATGCGTCCGCAAGTAAAATATATAGTTTCTTACGACATTTTTATTTCAACACGTAGCTCTCCGGCAGATCCACTATTTGAAAACATCTGTATTTCTAAAACTAGAATTATCCCTCAAGGCATCGTTATGAGCTTTGTATTCCATGACAGTATCAGCAGGTAAAGACAGGATTCGCTTCATCGTATCCCTATAGTAAAGGCGTCAGACCCGGGGTTGATCAATACGGATCAAGAAATGACCATATTCAATGGCGGATATTGCAAAAATAAAATATGAACTTACCGGATCCTTAAATTCAATGTTCCTTGACTGGCGTCTTGATTCCATAGACTTAAAATATCTTCAGAATTTCGGATAGACAGCACAATGCCGCAAATATCATCAGAGAATTGATCGCCTATAACAGCAAGGATCTGAAAGCAATGAAAATCAGCAAATTGAACTTCATACATATAATCAGGTATGTTTCAACAAATTATACGAAGTAACATACCAGATCCTCCCAATACCGGGATGCTAATCCCTTCTTCAGACGCACAATCCACTTGCCCCCGTTTATGTTGGCGTCATCCTTTAGAACCAAGAATTGTGTATAAACACAAAGTGTAGAGGTAATTGTTATTACAGGCGCACGTCAGAACCGATGATAAATTTCCAATGCAACAATACCTCCCACACAGGTCTTACACCCTGTTTAAATAAATGATAGTCCGAAATTGAAGGCAACTGATGAGGTCGAGCTAAATGAGAATATACTGCCCAGAAGTCCTCTATCTATTTCCATATAAAAAAGTTTATGTCAAAACTCCATCCATTTCGCGAATTGCGTAATTCCAATGTTTTCAGCGAGTACAAGACATACCGAGCTAAACGAGGCGACCTTCTTGATGTTTTCTTCGTACTTGTCAATTTTTTCACCTTGTTTTCGGTACATAAACCAACACACCCACGAAAATCTCAATGGGTGCCTTTCAATTTTCTCCACTGGTGCATTGGGTAGGACCACGTTCATGGCGCTCCTTTGAGAGGCTTTGGACTCTCGATCCTTGTTATTGTTGACAATGGCACTATCGTTAGCGGACTTTAACGCAGCTGAAAAGGGCTTCGTATTGGAACTTGGTGCAGCAGGTCGATTGGAGCGACTGAATTAGTCAGGAGATGAGTTTCTGTTTATAGTCTCAAGTGACATGGAAGGAGAATGAAAATGCGGAAATTTACTTTGGTCCCATTGACGAAACGGCATCATTGGAATTTGTTCGGTGCAGTTGCATCACTCGATGACTATTTGCATTCGGGCCCGTTGGAAGTGGTGGAAAATTGAAATTCCCTCGCCCTATTGCTGGAGGTGGACGAGTTGACGGACTAATGTTTCGTAACGACAAACAGGCGGGAACAATCGATGACAAATTTGATTATTATGCATGCGTAAAAGATTGGCGTATCCAAGTCAATTGATTCGTATGTAAGAGATCGGTCAAGATACAAAACGGATAGAATACGGAGAGGATGGCGAACGTCACAGGAAAAAAGCGGGTTAGGGTCAGTATCCATAGAGGTCACACATTCGTGATGGCACAAGAGGGTTCTTTCATATGATGGACAATAATACATTCCACCTCATTCTAAATCGACACAAACCCTTTTGAATTTTTTATGACTGATGCGAAATCCATTTAGGGTGGCTTTATGTGTACTTGGTTAGGGTGCAGGTTTCCTTTCTTTCGTCGGGCGGGCAGTCGGAGGAGAATAATTTAGATACAATAGCGTATGCAGAGTCTGGTGATGGGATGTGATACGATATCGGTGGATGTGATGTGTGATGTGAATTGTGGATGCGATTGAGAGTGGAATTCTGGTGCAAATCCTTGTTTACTTTTTTTCAGCAAAACTTTAGGGGCAGTCACCTGGCCAGACTTTTCGCGAGATTTTTTTGTCTTCAGGGGCAGTCATCCAGGGGGACTTGGGCGTCGACATTCTCCCAGACTTTAGGGGCAGTCGTCCAACCCAACTTAACATTATTCTCGCTTCATTCCCTTTTTGGCCAGATAACTCTTCACCATCGACAGACTCGGGAATGTCATACACCATGTCTGCATCTTCCCCATAGCTATTTTATTTTGTCTCTCAATTCCCGTCGCCGTCCTCTATCGCACACCCTATCCGCTCATCCGTAACGCACATCGTCTTCGCTCTATCTCACGAAAATGGATAAATATGTCTGCCACATCATTCTGGCCGAATTCGACATCAAGGGAGGCTCTTGTATTGCCCACCAGTACCCCTCACCAACGGGCACTTCCGAACAGTATGTCTCTCTCGTCATCTCTGATGTAGTTTTTCGATGTTGGCAACAAAAGCAGCAGTTCCTCTCATGTTATTCCAAAACGAGAAACTCGCGTTGCTAACTCATGCTTCCTCATTCAATAATACTAACCGAGTTATACATTTTCGTTTCTACATCAAATAGAGTTCTGGCAGAACTAATGTTACCTGATGGTATGAGACAATACAATTTCCATTGCACTTCTCAATCTCATCAGCGAAGTTGGACTTCACTCTTCCACAATTTACCATCTGTTCTAACATTTTTCATGTTTCTTTTGTCATATCCACAATTCTCATCAATTCAAAAAGGTGCCCACAACAGAGAGATGGATTGGACAGTATTTTTCTTGAATCAACGCGCAGGAAGCGACAAGTCAGACCTCACCGAGGAGGAAGAAGATAAGACGAGGAAACCTCTTCTCCATTGTTTGAATCTAGTTAGAACAAAACATGATAGTCAGGTAACAAGAGGTGCATTGGTAAAAGCAATGGCCATTTGTGCACGTCCTCAATATGTCCAAATATATAAGGTTTGCCCTTTATTGTTCGATTATGAATGTGCCAGTTCACCATCGGATGATATGACTGACTCTGCTTGCTACATCTTCAGCCTTTATTAATTCTCGCTCTGGAGAAGTATTTTGAAAACCCGTCAGTCGATGTATTGGCGTCTTTGTATAACGCAGCCAATTCAATGGACGTATCAACCATGCCCAGACTATCCGACGCCGAGCGCATTCTCCTTCGACAATCTGAAAACAACGACATTTTGGAACACATCTTTCGCGTGTCGGACACAGATTCTCAGCAGACAGATACTGATACCACCGACGATGAAACGACTGGTAATCCGAATCCCGAGTTTAGGCAGCGAGCAAAAAGTGACGACGCATTGATTCACACACTCCAAAGAGGAAATCAGCTGTTACTTAAGAGAAATTCAATCCCAGCTTTGAGAGGTGGCGGGGAAGCTTTATCAATTGCTAAAGCTGTTGGTAAGCTCCGTAACAAGGACAGGAATTTCTACGAAACAAAAATCGTTTTTGATGGCGTCAAAGTACCAATTCGAATACCACTGGCCTGCGCGGTAGAAGAAGTCGGAGACTTTTCAATCATCAAACTTATCAATACTTTCTCCCCTCCGGCAAACACGGGTTTTCTCTTTCCAGGCCCATTTTATCCCGAATTACACACTTCTGGTGCAACAACCCCGCCCATCATTCTTTTAATGAATGCACTCCTTACACAGAAGCGTGTTTTATTCGTTGGATATGGAAGACCAAGTGGAGAAGTCGCTGAGTACGTTTTGGCTTCTTGTGCTTTGGCCAGCGGAAACGGAAGTGTACTACGAGGATTTACAGAAAAGGCCTTCCCCTATACGTGTCTAGCGAATGTTGACATGCTGTTAAAATGGTAATATCACTTTATTACGGGAAGTTTTAACATGTATTCAGTAGACTCACACTTCAAATAGTCCAGGATATATTGCCGGAGTTACTAATCCATTCTTTGAAGAGAAACCTCAGTGGTGGGACGTCCTTTGCAATGTTGTTACGGGTAAAATTCGAGTATCTCCACAAGTCCAATTACGAGCACCATCACCACAAGAAATCTCGGAATCCATTCCTCCGTCACTAAAATCGCCTTCGGTCACTTCTCCATCGCCCTTCTCCTCCGCACCCAGTTCACCAAATCCTTCTTCTCCGTCTATATCGTCTTCTACAAAAGCTCAACGTTCATTTTCACTCATCAATCGAAAATCAAAGGAAAAATCCAAGAAACCGGATTTACCTTCCATTCCGATATCTCGCTCGTCGGGTTCTATTCACGAGGAATATAAATTGTCGGAAGAAGCGCAAGAAAACGAAGAATTTTCCCCGGTATCTTCTCCTCAGGCTGGAAACTCACCATCCAAAAGCGAAAACACATTATTCAAAGACGGAAGTGACGCAAAAAGAATTGAGAAATGGAATAACGAAAAATGGATGTTTGATGTTGATTTTATGGCAGAGGTATGCGCCACTTTGCAAAATATCGCACTCGTTCCTTCAATGTATTTCAGATTTTTGTATGTCGTTAACCCATGTCTATGCTTCTTTCTCCTTCCCAATATCCCAGATTCACAATCTTATCAACTCCCACTTATCTGAACTTCACATCCGGACAAAATTTCAAGAATACATCCATCGCTTCGTTTCCATTGCTTCAATATACGAACTCGAACGATATGGTACCACAAAAATTGGGTTTACCCCGTCTGCTTTAAATAGTGGCAAAATCACTCACGCCACTGACGAGTATGTACTGGGAATGGGTCCTGTTTTCGGAAGCGCTAAAGAAAAGAGGCGAGAAGTGTTGGGCAATGTTGCTAGGATAGAAGCATGGAGAGGGAGTCGCTGTTATGGATATTACGTAAAGGTTGGTACCTCGCACGGTCATATGAAGTAGCCTATGCGTTGGTCCCATTAACAGATAACTTCCTCGCCCATTCATAAGGATTTTGAACATCGTTTATCAGCTCGGTCTGTCAAACAATTCGATATACACCATCAAATCACGAAGCTGAAAACATTGCAATCATTGGAAGATCGTGAAGTTCATTTTATGTACCAAGCCCTTTTACAGCATGTCACTGACGACGCGCAGATAACAGAGGTAAATGTTGAAAATGATATCACACGTTTTACAGCGTAAATTAATATTCTCCTTTGTTTGGGTCGTAGCTTTTATCTTATCTTCCGCCTACACAAAACGGCCTTTTCCCCATCTCAATTGGTCTCTTACATTCTTCTTCTGAAATATCACGATCAACGACAATGTTTTTGCTGAGGTTAGAATCCAACGTTGTAGGTTCTAAAATGATTTCATTGCTAAATGGATACATGAGACGATGTTATGAACGGTGTAAAAAAGAGTGGAAGTTAACTGGCACGGGCCCAGGAACGGGTGTAGCCGTCTAAGAATGTATGAAGTATGATTGAAGCGAAAGACGGGAATGTTAATCAAATCCGGATACGAAACAGAGAAAGTATCTACTTGTATATAGATTATATATAGAGTGGTTTAAAATCATGACTAATAGTATATATACCCACTAAAATCTAAATTAAAGAGAAAATCTTATAGCGATGTTGACCGGAGACCAATTCACCATAAACTGTGGTGCCATATAAATTGTGAATTGAACGTTCTAACGACTGTTGCAAAACTTCGTTCCCAAACGTCGGCATTTTGTTGAATGATCAGACCGTTAACGACGTATAATGAATAAAAATAATTCTTTGTAACGTTGATTAACAACCCCTGCTATATATACAAAAATCAAATCACTCCAACCCACCCTTCGCAATGTCAGATGCCGGTCCTTCTTTTACCTGCCTGCTATCTATGTTGATGTCCATAACCCCCATAACCCCTTCAAGTATTGAACTATTTCATCGGCACCCAATTTCGATTCACCGTAAACTCTATCGACAAACGTGATGGGTACCTGGATGAAATCAGATGGCGTTAGTGACTGAATTAGACATGTCCTCCGACGCCGGAAGAAGGCTACAGATCGCATCACAACGACTAAGAGAAGAAAAGATTTTTATATAGTTTACCTCGCCAATACTAAATCCTAACTGCCGTGCTCTAACCATCATTTCCATTTGGAAGACATATCCTTTACTCTTAGTTACTTCAATTAGCTTGGACAATACTGGTTTTTTGTAAAGTCGAAATGAGCCGGTTAAGTCGGTCACAGAGGGCTGAAGAAGGATGGAGGCCAAATAATTCGCTACGCGGCTGTTGTAATAATTGAAATATGTGATAAGAAGCAAACACAAGGTTTTTAAATGAAAGGGTATTGATGTAAATGAGTGCGATTCTTTTTTCCGGGATGGGAATAAAAATGTCGGAAACAGGTACCTAGTTAGCTTTCTTCGTAAATCCCAACCATAAACTCCTCCGTTACCAATGTACCGAGTTCCAGTCACAATATCCAAATCACCACTCTTTTGTAATTGTATAAATTCAGGGATAAACTTTGGCTATGAGCAGAATGTACAAGGTTAACTTTTCTCCGCCGGTGAGCAGTATGCATACGAACGGTGGAAACATTACATGGTGACTCATATCTGCGTCCATAATGATAACATGAGTTCCGGTTGCATTTTCGATTCCATGAACATATGCGGTTCCTAAGCCTAACTTCCCTGGACGTGGCCTCAGAACCTATCGTATGATGGTGGTTAACTTGATGTCTCGATATCGGCCAACCAGACAGAACTACATACGATTCTATCATCCCCGTAAGCTTTTTGCAATTGCTTTGCAACATCTAGAGTGCCGTCTGGTGAGTTATCGTCGATGATGATAATTTCGTAATCGATGTCACTGTTAATTCAGAAATGAAAGAGTTAATGAAAGACGTAAACAAAAGTGAATCGTTTGTCCACATTCTCTTTCTCTTCACAGATCATTATCTAACGTCAATATCAATAGAGCTAATTCATCGTTTCCCTTAAAATAATTCAAAACCTAGACGTTTTGGTAACATACTGTTGTCGAAACACTTTGACCAGCATCCACACTATTATTGGCAAATTTTGTCGTTCATTGTACGTGGGCAGCAAGACAGAGTATTTGTCGGTTTGTCTTCCCTTTGCGCTTCTGCGAGACTGTGTAGTCAGCGGGGAAGACTGGAATAATGACAATACGGAGTTGAACATAATGCTCGAATTGTTATGGATAACAGATTTGCTGAGCTTCCGGTTTGGAGACTCACCAACGGAACGCGAACCAATGGTTACACTTCAGTTCAAATAATACTCTTCCCAATATTCAAATCTATATGATCAAAGCATTAATATTTGAAAACTATATACAGCCATAGCTCGATGGAGTTATTTATACATATTGGGTCTAATGGCATTGTTTGGCAACAAATTCAATTACTGCTGGATTAAACCTAATCGAGCAAGTTGATTGCAG
Organism: Paraphysoderma sedebokerense; assembly: GCA_025602915.1. NCBI lineage: Eukaryota > Fungi > Blastocladiomycota > Physodermatomycetes > Physodermatales > Physodermataceae > Paraphysoderma > Paraphysoderma sedebokerense. Next base: position 16,319 of record JAHLJZ010000132.1, read on the forward strand.
GGCGGCAATTATTTCGACACTTTAAGCGTGTCAATTAATTCCAAAGTGGCTATTTTTGGCGTCGTAGTTGCCAGTAACTTATTAAGATCACTGTCGGGGTGAGAAAGTCCATTAACAATTGTGTTCTGCGAGGACAATTCTCGAAGTTTGTCGGGAAGATTTTGTGCTGGTATTCCCATCGAAAGAAGAATCGCCGCAAGCCCTAAACACAGAATAACTTAATTATCAAAGAACTACAGATGAAAATTGAGTAGGCTCTGCATACCCGAGACAACAGGCGTTGCCATACTCGTACCGGTTTGCTTTTCATAATCATCTGTCGTAGCTTGTTTGGCTGACAATATGTCTGTACCACTGTCACAAATGAAAGCAGGGTTGAGGATTATTTAACATTTATATTGGGGTTGCAATAATCAAAATCAATAAACGTACTATGCCGCTATGTCAACGCATGGTCCAAAATTACTCCCGTCATCCTTTCCTTTAGGGGCTTTGTATAAGACGTTGTTGGTTCGAACGTTTGCTACGGATATAACGGAGCGGTCTGCTCCAGTCGGTGATGTTTTGCATGCATTGGAGAATTCGTTACCAGCGGCTACAACTACCGGAATTCCCGCTTTGATGGCTTCTTTCGTTGCGGCGTCTGTTCGTTAGTAGCAATATCCGTAATAAAATTATTAGACGGTGTATGAGGGGAAATTAAAGTTGAAGAGCTGTTCACCTGCAGGGTGGCCTATGTCACTCCCAATAGATACATTTATGATCGATTTTCCTACTTTATTCTTCTTCTTGATTTGTTCAATTGCGAACTTCATCCCTTTCAACAATGAATTCGTATTCGTGTCATTAGTAACTTGATCAACGTCTTCGCCTTTGTTATCTAGGTGAGGTTAGGAAGAGTTTTTAAAATTATTAAAGGAAATAACTGTATATGAACTCACTTAGTACTTTAATCCCAAAAATGGTTGCTTTTTTGGCTACCATGGCGACGATTCCAGCAACATGAGTTCCTAAAGCAGAATGGAAGCGTTAGAAGGTGATTTTCTTCCTCTTTTCTGATGTTGATTATACGTACCATGAAAGTATAAATCATCGTTTTCTTCATTGGCGACAAAATTATTCAAGTTGGATGCGCGGCCCCCGAACACTTTGTGTTGTACATGCACACCAGAGTCGATCTGAACATATTGTTGAAATTAGCTTCCATGAATTATTCTGAACTGCGTTGCCGTTTGATAGAGAATGAACAAACTCTTACCACATAAACATCTATGCCCTCCCCTGCTTGCTTAGGATAGGTATATTTGTTGTCGACGACGCCGTCCAATTTATCAAGGTACCAGAGAGACCCGTCTGCCGGAAGTGTATCTGAATCCTTCGGGATTGCGTTCTGCTCGACGCATCCGCTCTGGGGTTCATTAAGCCTGGCGACGGATTGATTCCGCGCAGTTATTACCGATGGTAGACTTTCGGTGACCGAAAGTATCGAAAATATTACGACTATAAGTAAATATGATTTCATATTGAGGTTAGAGCGGTGAGTTTTGATTATAGAAACTGGGGTAATTTATATGATTCCGGAAAAAGAAGCTCGGAATTAAATTATGGCCTATGGGTCTTCATTGGTCTTAGCATCTCATTAGAATTATTGAGAATGGCCAAAGTTATTTTTATCCAAATCTAGCAAGTAATAAGCATGCATTAAGCAGAAAAGCAGAGAACAAGGAATATTGTGTTATGCTCAAAACTGCGCATTCGGCATTTGTATCTGTTAAGTTGGTATAACCAGTAGCTTATATAGCGCGACGTGATGCTACCAGCTACATACTATCCCGATTCATCAAGAAGCATCTTGTCTCAATAGACCATCCAAGAGTTACAAACAAAACATTAATTCTTGCACACTTCAAGCTACGTATTTGCTGGGTTTTTCCCTAAATTTCTGCTGAGTCAATTCTAAAAATACCACACAGATAACGTAAATGTAGCAGGTAGGCTCAAGACGAAATAGGTTTCTAGTTTTCTTCAGTGGAACACTATACAAAATGTTTAATCAAGGCGGACAAATTATCTCAATTTCTTATGTATGAATTCACTTCCTTGAAACTTCAAATGAAACTATTTAGGATAGATCACCAATTGGCGGTTTTTGCACTTGTTTAGAAGTGGTAGGGTTCTGGGCTTGGTTTCCGATATTAGATATACATAGAGTTTAGTTGTAAGCAATACGTCATTTTCTATATGAATTCTAATTATAATAACCCGTAATGGGCACTTATAGGTATGTAACAGAATGCTCGGCTATACTCAAAGGTCCATTTCTAGAACATCAGGTAAAGATATTATAGAATCTAACTATACAAATATTTGCACTGTTTTACGATGTTAACCTCTTCACAATCGAAGAAGCCGTCCCAGCACTGACTCGGCACCTTTTTGGAAGCGAGCATTCAACCCGTGACCACCGCTATTCATTTTTGCAAACCACAGATTCCTCTCACCGTGCAAAAGACCTACAACGTCTCCATCGGCGGAACGCAGCCTGTGCCAATTTCTCTGATCAACTGATTTGAATCCCTTTCGACCTCCCCAACTCATCGACTGAATCATATTTTCCAACCCTTTGTAGTTAATTTGGATGTCATAACGACCGACATAAATCAATACCTTAACTCCATTGTCAATTAAACTTTCTACTAACTTGTACGGAGGCACAGAGGGGTCGCTTTCAAAAGTGGTGAAAACTCTCTCCGAAGATACCTCCCATTTCCATGGTTTTATTAACGTTTTGTTGTTTTCAATTGACGTCATTGGCGGTAAATTCAGTACATGTAGCGACTTGCGTGTCAGTGGATCATTCATGAATTCCTCTCTTAAATCAACGGAGCGTCCCTCGGGCTTACAACGGTAGTGAGTTCTATAGTCGTGTATATCGACGCAATAACCTGGACAACCTATGAGTACTCCAAGACGCACATAAGGGCCCTAAAAAGGTGATATCAAACCAAGTTTAAGTCGACCAAGATCTCGAAGGTGTGAATCAACAACTTTCATAACTGTGTCTTCAAAAAATGACATGACCGAAACTCCAACAGTTTCGTTTTTGCGCAAGTAATCATGAAATTTTGTAACGTCTTTATCGATTAGTTCGATTGCTGTGGAATTATGGCGATCAAACAATTTCTGTTCCACAAGATAGTCAACGTAATTGACAGTTTGGGTAAATCCGTCCATCCAAGCTAACCACATAACTGCATTAGCTTAAAATTCTGCTTTTCATGTAAGCTTTCCTGGACTTACGTGACCCAAGTCCCACGGCTCGAAGATTGAAGACAGGGTCGTCGCTCTCAGCGATAGCTTTCGCAATATACGGAATGTAAGTTCCTAGCACAAGGTTAGTCATCCAACAATTGAACAAATGTATTAAAACAACCTACCGGCGAAACTTTGACCAATAAGGAACATCTTTGTTCTTTCCATACTGAAAATTCTGAGCCACTTCTTCAAAAACTGAACCATCATTTTGCCTGAACTTTCAACATTGAGATTTTGAAAATCAAGATGATCCTCGGCGGAACTATAGCCAACAAATAAAGGATACTCTATATAGAGCATGTTGGTATATTGGTTCCATGATCGTTTGTTGATTTCAATTATTTTCTTTTTGTTGAAGATATTGATGATGCCGATATTCTCTGAGAAAAAAGAGTACATCGCACTTGCACCGGGGCCACCGTTGAACCCTAATCAATCAGTCAAGACCAAACTCACTATGAGAGCAAGGCTATGAAGAGGTAACTTACAAATTGTCAAAGAATTGGATTCTGGTGTATCTGGAGTCGACGTATCTTTCTCAGTGTACCAGAAGAAAAACCGCTGATTGAAGGTCTCATTGAAAGTAAGGTGACCTGCATACTGCTGATACGTCTCGGGGAACGTCAGATTCGGAAGGGACTGAATCAGGAAGTCGGACTTTAGAGGACGCTGCGATTCCGGTGGAGGAAGAGCGGCGGCTGCGGCGAGCAACACAAAAACTACTGAGGCCCGCAACATACTCGAAAATGTAACGATATAGCCTCTGCGACCTAAAACCAAAACTATTTAAGAGGACTTGCACTTTACCATACATCTGTTTCATCCAGGCTGAAACTACCCCACATCCCTCGTTGAAACATGCTAAGACTCGGCACAGCACAGATGCTTTAATTGCGACAACGCGGCTGATGCCATATCAGTGGGCGCACCGTCGATTCTACCCGGCGCCCGTCGCCCTGGGCCTGAATTGAAGGTTGAAAGCAGGAGCTAACGTCAATCCGTGCTGAAAGTTGAAATGTTCAGCATCAATCAACACACATTTTCAGGCAGTTTCCAACTGCTCTTGTGACTTTTCCCTTTCCCAGGTTTCTCGACCGTTGATGCCATCCTTTTAAATTCTTCTGGATTCGCCCCCCGTCGGCCGCGTCTGACGCGAGAGTTTAAAGCGCCCGTTGCTATGGAGACTAAACAAAGATTCCATCCGATTACATTTCATCAGGGAAGATGTATCGGCATTGCCACATAGAGCAAATGCCGACAGAAATACGTGCGCTCGAATTCTTCTCAGGTATAGGTGGAATGGTAGGTGTATTGGGCGACGTAATATCTCTTTTATCAACCTCTCTAACTGAGTCCAGCATTATGGCTTCTTGTATACCAACACGCCCGGAAAAGTCGTTGCGAGGTTCGACATGAACCTTAATGCAAATAGAGTGTACAAGCATAACTTTGGGGAAGAACCGATAACAGTAAGTAATTTACAGTATCGATATTCAATATAATCGCGTTCTCTTTAACCTGAGTCTTCTCCTCTAGTTGGGGGTTGAACATCTCACGGTCGACCAGATAGCTGCGTATCGAGCCAATACTTTTTTCATGAGTCCACCTTGTCAACCGTTCACAAGAGGCGGAAAGTGTCTGGACGACAAGGACGAACGAAGTGCCGGGCTTTTACACTTGATCGAAGTAATCAAACTACTGCCCAATGCGCCAAAGTACGTGTTCTTGGAAAATGTATTGAACTTTGAAAAGTCGAACTGCCGAAGAATACTTGTGCAAACTCTTGGTGATCTCGGATATGACATAAAAGAGTGCTTGCTGAACCCTCTACAGTTTGGAATACCGAACGGACGCCTGCGATATTATTTGATTGTGCGATTGTTGCCTTTTCTGTAGCATAACTAAAATGAAGATTAACCTGATTTTTAGGCCCGGAGAAAGCAAAACTACCGCATTCATTCAAAAATTCCGTACCTAAAAAATTGCGTTATTCATCAATCCTGGCCATTAAATTTTAATTCGACATCCGATGAATCATCTGCAGTGTCCGACGTGGCCCATCTCAATAAATATCTTGACCCCAGCGTTCCTATTGCCGACTATCTCGTGCCTCAAGGATGGATAACAAAGAGAAAAGGGTTTCGATTTGGTGCGTTCGTTCATTATATCTCCGCTGCAGTGCTCTTAATTGACCGAACGTGTAGACATCGTACAACCGACTGATAACCGTTGCTCCACATTCACTAAGGCGTATGGAACACACCACGTCTTCGGTTCCGGGAGCTATTTACAAACAGAGAATCTAGACATAGAGCATGATTACACTTGTCATGAGGTTTTATTAACATTGAAACTGCGATTATTCACTCCCACAGAAGTAGCGAAGCTTCATCACTTTCCGGTTTTGGGGACTTTTTTGGAAGATAGTTGTGGTGGTAAGACATTGGAATTTCCCCCAGAAACCACAACGCTGCAAAAATACCGATTACTTGGTAATTCTATGAATGTTAAAGTTGTGGGTGAATTAATGAAGATATTATTCTTTGACATATGTAAGGAGTGAATTGAGGCTGAGCAACTTGTGTTGGACTCGGATATCTGTAAATTAAATAAAGGCTGTATATATGACGTCTTGCACTATATGATAACTCTTATTTGCACTTGGCTCTGCTTCACTGAACATCTTTGGGATTATCTTTTTCAATATTGTATAGTTGGTATCGACTAAAAATAGCGTAGCTTTCTTCATGTCCTGAGGCATGCTCAGTGCAAATTATGACGACATTGTTGTGCGTCTAGTGGCTCTTTCAATTTAGACACAGCCCAAGTGTCGGAATGGATAAAAATGTTGCGCTCAGTACCGAATATACTTCTTTAAAACATACAACATAATCTGATTGCTTTATCAAGTCGTTCGGAATAATGGAAAACCGCACATACAACGGCTTTCATCTTCCTCCCCCGCCGAGAAATGATCCTCCGGCTTTCATGACTGTTAACCGGGACCAATCTAGTAGAATATGGCCTGCTGGAGTCCCCCACACAGAATCCTATCAGTACAACCCAAACTACAATGCAGGATTTGCGGATTCGACATATCATCACGCACAGATAGAACATGTGGCCAGAATGAATTCGGCTAAACCGAAACGTACATTTGCAGGGTTATTCAAAAAATTGGTACATTTCACCCATAGGCTCTTTCGTATAAAATAGTGATATTGTTAACCTTGATCACATATCACAGTGGCCTCGTAACATCTACAGTCGAATCACGTTGCTATTGGCAATTCTTCAATTTGTCTTAATCCTTGCGTTTGAAATCGTCATTTTGACATTACATACAAGTCAAACACGACTTCTTCACCACACATTCACTGAGGAAGGGTACAAACTATCAAACGCTACAATAGTTTACCACGGAATTTTCATATTCGCTTTAGTTTTTTCATTGGTCATCGCTTTCGATATGGTTTTGCACAAGAACAGTATTGAAATGATTGGTTTTGTATTGTTTCAGTATTTGGGATTAGCGTATACCATAATTCAGTACTTCCAACATGACCAATTATCCGGTATGTCAAAAGCAAATTTTACCATTTTCGCCCCCTAGTGACACCCAGTTTTGTCGACAGAAAGCAGCAAGGAACACTTGGAACACCACGGATTTCATCACAACAGTAAAGGTTATGAGGTATGAAAAAATTACACTTTAATTGTCGTTATAAGACTAATTTGGTTTTTATAGATCACCGTCATAGTTCTGCAGGGAATCTTCTCCCTCATATATACTTTCTTGACGTTTAAGCTGCTCAAGGTGTTCGGCTGGCAAAGTAATGAAATAATGTTAAATTTTTGGATTCGCTATCCTAGCTATTATTGACTGATATCAATAACATTTTCAGTTTATCGAAAAATCGGAGCCGACGCCAAAATTCGCGACATGTACAAGTGGTATCAAATCATGCTGACATTCATCAAATTCGATTTCTTTTTTGCAACTGGTATGTTTCCTGCTATTACCACCAAATTTACCATATCTAACATGATGGGCGTTGGTCAGCATATTCCATTTGTTTGATTGCTCTTGTAGTCGTTGGATATGGTATATATTGGGTTAATATTGGCATCGGATTAGCCGGAACTGCAATTGCAACAGCTTTGGGCCTTGTTGGTGTAAGTATCATGACCAAGTTCCAAATATATATTTGCATTGAATTAATTTTCATTCAATTATAATCCACTTGCCTCTATAGCTTCGTCGAGAATCGAAACCTCTAATGTACATCTACTTGGTACTTTTGACGGCGGCACTGGTTTATTTGTGCATATTTTTGGCGGATATGTACCCCGATCATGATAAAACATACAGCGGAAACCGCCGCTTCTTGACTTTTTTTGGTAAACATTCCTTTTCATCTGACAAGTCATTTGAACTCTAATGACACGTTTATGTTATTCTGTGTTTGCAGTTGTTATCAACATGGTTTTGATTCTCGGTTCTATCATTACTGCAATTTTTTGTATCCGTAATTTTGGAAAAGGATTGAAAGAACAAAGTACATTTTTCCCTAAATATCGTATGTGAATTATATTATGACTAACGTATTTATCTTTTTGACATTAGTTGATGACTACTACCGTCGTCAGCGAACAGCTGCCCCTCTCGAAATTGACAAAGAAGCTGCAGATTTTCAGGGTGCCAGATAACTCAGTCATCGCATATAAGTTTAGCTTGCAGAGTTAGCTTCCTTTGGCTTCATCATAGCACAGTTGTTACCTATCAGTTGTAACTAAGAAAACGTGATATTTAATCAAACAGAAGTTGATTTAAACTATCAGGTAGCGTTGAAGTGGGGCGAATAATCTCAATGTATATACAACGACTGACGAACACCGATTCAGCAATTATTATATTCCATAGTGGCGTTAGTATAAACATATTGATAATCATGTATATATACTTTGAATCATAATATAAACATTTTTGCAAGATACAACATCGGTACATGCAGTCTATTCTTCAAAAAAACTGATATTCTCCATTTCATACAAATGCTCGGCGAGCAGCCATCCCATACCAGTATCAACCACGTTAATCACCTCATCCCTACTATGCTTCCCGATTGCATTAATCACTGTTCGCCGAATATTTTCCAACATAATCATGATTTCATCTCGTTCGACGATGAAGTTTTTCGAATCGAAACCAGCGCGGAGTACCACGAACCTTATCTGGTGGAATAAGTGCATAAAAAAGCCGAAAATAAAGTACTGGTATTGAATCGGCCTTATGGTAAGACTTTTGATAACCCTGTGTAGTTCTTCTTCAAACCGATATGAGCTAGTGTCTCGCTTCAAAGAATATCTGGGAGAATTCATTCAGAGATTAATCTTAGCATGGAACTCTATAACTGCAGACATACCTATGATCCTTGGAAACTTTCTCCCACAAATCCCACCAATTTGCAGTTTCATTGTTACTGCTGCCGTTGCTACACACGAGGAGTCGTTTTATGTTGTGGAGTACCATCCCAAGGTGCGAAGTGTGTATCTGAACTCCCCCGATCCCGTCTAGACAACTGGGAAGCAAGAATGCCGTCGTAATTATTTTTTCAATCGTCGAAACATCATGGACGACACCGTAAGTTTTAGGAGTATTGGAAATGCAATTCATCATGTTGCTGAAAATCTGTTGACACTCCGCATCTGTAACATGCATCATTGACAGTTCCCGCAGAAGAGGGTAGCTCCGTGAAGGAGTGTTCTTTGACAAAAAATTGTCATGTCGGGGGCAAATTGCGGAATGGATATCGATGTCGTTAAATTGAGTTATCCAATCGCGTACCACTTCTTGTTCTGAATCGTTGAAATATTTCTTCATTTTTCCAGTTGCGACGCTTTTGTGTAACTTCTTTCTCAATTCAAGATCCAAATCAAGAATTTCCAATAAAGCTGCTGGATCGTCCATCCATTCATTTAATCCCTTTTCTTCTCCTGATTTTGGATGTCTAATTTTGATTTTTCGATGAAAAGCTTTCGATGGTCCGGATTTGTTTCGAATAACATCCATAAAAGCTAGATTCTGTTTCGATAAATTCGTGTGAACTACTCCATTTGCGTTACCTTCGTGATTTTCATTTGTCGACCCATGACCGCTGACAGTCTCCGAATTAAAGCTGTTAATCCAATTTTGAATCACTTTGATCTCCTCATCCGTAAAAATGCGGTACATAGTTCCACCGAAATGACATAAATCTTGAAGAAATACACCTAGTCGAGAACACACATAAGAAATAACTCATCTGCGAGAAAGTTGGTAATAAAATACTTACTCTTTTCTGGACTCCCTGGCACGATCCAACCATCCTTGACGAGACCATCCATTATGTCCAGTGCAATCCGCCTTTGATCGTTACCAGCCGTATTCACCAGGCGAAAGAACCATTCATTTAATTTACAATTACTCAACACTGCTTTTCCGTGAATTCCATTCGCATACTTGGCTTTACTTATCAAAAGTTTAACCATTTGTTCTCTTTCAGTCGGTAGAATGTTGTTCATGTTTAATCGACTGGAGCAATCGTTCCGTCTTGTCAATAATAGGCTTCATTTTATCGATGTCATTGAGACAGTACCCTGTGAGTATCCTGGTCCAGATTTCGTGTCGTTCGGATGGTGACAGATGCGACAAAGTTTTCATGTAGAGTTTGACTGTGTCGAGAGCTAATCTTGCATGACCTGAGTCGTGGTTGTCGATTGAGACATGTAGTTCAAAATAGTAAGACGGTAGATTTAAATTTTTCAGCTCTTGTATCGATATCAAGAGGTGCAGAGGTAGTTGCTCGTATCTATGGAAATAGAGTCAGACAAGTCGTTGTGACGGATAAAATTTCATATATACCCAAAATTATATCCAATAATTTCTGGCAAATATTTATCAGAGAATGTTCCCAACAAGAGTTGAGTTGTACCGACGAAAAACGACTCATCGTAAAGCGCAGACGATTCCGCAAACGCCCGACTGGTCGAGAGCGGAAGATTGATCCTACCCTAGTCGTTTTAATAATGACAGTTTTTACGCAGAAATAACACAAGAAACTATTACCCCGCCGTCTCCAATGTCTCTCGATAAACAGTGACATGATTACGGTTTAAATGGCCTTCACCCAATTCTTCAAAGAAAGTTAAATACAAGTTTGCCAAAACCGGGCGTAACGTCCGAGAATCTTTCATGGATTTCCCAGAGGCAACATTCTGGAGCCTACCAGACATACACAAATCTTAATTATCTCTCTGCGAAATCAAATATTCCATACTACTTGAAAAAGAAACGTACCATGACCCATCCACCAATTTTGTAGGTGCAATTTGAGTTAACCACCATTTCGTAAATTCTTCAGACACGAGCATCTCATTTTTACGTCCATTTGATTCCCAAGTTGTTAACCATTTATTGTACTTTTCAAGTACATCAAAGTAACTTTGATCGTGCCATTTTTCTATTAATTCCTCGGAATATTCGTCAACAAGATTAGATAGTTGAGGAGTTTTGAATTCAGTTTTTAAATATTGGCGGGCAGTGTCAAGTCTGTTTTGAAGTTCAAGTTCGGCTTTAGGAAGGATATCTGTAAATCAAATGCATAATCATCAGTCATGAAATTAGTGCACATAGACATTAAAGTGGGGGCGTCACGATGGTACCTTGATGGTCTTCAATATTCTGAAGTTTGAAATACAATTCACGGTCCATTTGTGACGATGACATTCGTGTGCGACCTTAGACAGATAACAAGAAAAAGTGGTGGCAAAAGGAGATAAGAAAAGCTAGACCCTTCTTTTCAAATTTCTTGTCAATTATATTGTACATATATAACCTAAAAATGAGGGTTGACGTCATATTAAAATAGATTGTTGGAATGAAAAAACGGAGTAGCTTTTAAATTAACTGACTAAGACGGGAGAAAACGAAAGGTAGATTTATTAAAAACGTGGTGTCGGCGAAGAATGGTTTACGAGTATTGTTATTCTAGAATATCGAACGATGGGTTCTAATTTGCAGGCGTCGATTGAATGACGATCTCTCTCATCTGTTCGATCATCAATCGAGTATATGTAGCGGCTGGCAGTCATTTACAAGTTAGTTTTGCAGTTCAAATGATCTTTGATGTTCCAAAGAAAGTTCAGGAAATTTACAAGTAGAACCGTTTAAACGATGTCCCTGGAAAACAACATCCAATGTGATAGGTGAAGAGAATACAACAAATCATGTTTAATATTAGTAGTAATAAAACTACATTATTAATACTAATAGGACATTGCGACTGTACTTTTTCAATACACTTTCCCAAAATACAAATCAGCTCGCACACAAGGCGCAACAAAGCCTACACACATACTAAATAAAGAACAAACTAATGCAACTTATATACATTACAATACACCTACAGATAAGGTTCGGTATCTGATCGACTCAGAACCCTTTCCCTCTCCCTCGACGAAGACGAAACAGCCCTAGTATAACCGCCTCGACCAATATCATTTCTATCTCGGTCTTCCCTACTTCGTTCCCTCCATTCACGATCTGACGTTCGGTCACGATCAGAACTTCGGTCCCTATTAGATTCCCAATCTCGATCTCGTTCTCGTTCTCGTTCTCGACTGACTACTCTTTCTCCTTCGCGGTCGTTATCGCGGTCACGACGGTCATAGTCTCGTTCGTAGTCTCTTCCGCGATCCTTTTCGCGATCATGTCGGTCATAGTCTCTGTCGTAATCTCTCACTCTTTCTTTTTCGCGTTCACGTCGGTCAAAGTCTCTGTCATAGTCGCGGTCCTTTCGATATGAGGAAGATGATAAAGAAGAGTTCACCCGAATTTCGTAATTTCCTGATCCATTCAAAGATTTACTTAAAGATGAGGATTTTTTGGCGGGGAATCCAACAACAGAACCCAACACAGTGGCGGCATCGTCGTCATCATTTGTTGAGTGTCGGCGGTGAGGAGGGGGAGAGAATGATCGAGAATGGGTAAGCGATGGTGAAGGATACGGGTTTGATTCAGAGGGTGAACCAATCGGTGTTTTAGTAGCAGCTTGTGAATCGTCTCGTCGAACGTCGTAAGAATCAACTTGCGCATCATCTTCTTCTTCCACCGGATTCAATCGTTTCACACTATCGACTTCGTATACCGCTGTTTCGACTTCTTTACCTTTAAACATTTTACGAGCAACAAAATGACCATCGATACGATGTTTCACCATGTTCCAGGTATCTTCACTCACGAGAACTTGATCACCACCTGCGAATCCGCAAATACGGGAAGCACAGTTCACCGTGTCACCGATAGAAGTGTATTCTAATCGCTGGGAGGAACCCAAGAAACCAGACATCACGGAACCAGTATTGACACCCACACCGACTTCAATGGGCAGTTTACCCTGTTTTATACGATCTGCATTTAACTCGTTGATTGCAGATTTGAATTCAAGACCACAACGGACAGCGTAGTAGGCGTAATCAGCTGGAGTCATGGGGAGTTGAGGGGAATCGGAATTGGAAGAGGATGAAGAAGGGGAATCAAGTGTTCCAAAGACAGCCATGATACAGTCACCAATGAATTTATCGACGATACCACTGTGTTTGAAAACAATTTTGACCAGTCTTTCGAAAAAATCGTTCAACAGATCGAATACCTCAGATGGTGAACTTTTTTCTACATGACCAAAGAAACATATGAATATTAGCAACGTCAATCACTGAAAATCAAATAAAACATAGAACGTACCACTTAGACTTGTAAAGTCCCGGATATCCGCAAACACCACAGTACCAACACATTCTTTCCCACCCTTCTTGATAGCACCTTCTTTGTGTACCATTTTTTCAACAACTTGAGGAGGCAAGAAACGGCCCAACTGTTCAGTGACTCGAATTTCGGTTTGAAGTTCACCAAAGAGAATAGTATTTTCAATAGCAATAGCAGTTTGGTTGATGATGGCTTGCACCAGGGATAAATCTTTTTCAAGGAAGGTATTGATACGATCACGAGAGTCTAAATGGAGTATACCGAGAACCTAGATTTTATAGAATAAATAAACAAACACAACGGTTACTTTACAGTTTTCGAAAAGACGAGTGAGACCCCCAATAAAAAGAAATGACGACGTACCTGATCGTGAGCGATAATAGGAACACAAATAACAGATCTAATTTGACCCTTAGCGATACTCTTACTCTTTCCTAAATCTGGGTCTTCACAAGCATCACTGGTAATTAAACATTTTCGGGTATTGTAAACTCTCTGAAGAATAGTACTACTCAGCAAGATTTCTCTTCCTTCATAACCTTTACCTTCTCTTAACTTGACCATATTCGTAGTCAACAAACTCGTATTTTTATCCACCAACAAGACTACACCTCTGTCAACTGGTAACACGCTAAACATCAAGTCCAACATTTTTGTCAAGTGATCAGTGATATCGCTCGTCAATGAGACTTTGGACAATTCATACGCCAATCTCAACTTTTCGTAATCTTGCTTCAACACATCAACGTCATTAATTTCTTTGACACTCACAAAGTCGGGTTCAGGGTCACCGTCTAATTCCGCCCTAATGGATACCGTTTCTTCGTATTTTCGTTCGGAAGGAAGAATAGTGACTAATTTCAAGTTACTATCAACGTCGGAAGGTCTGCGAGTGGAAACATCATTTTTGTCGTCGTAAAAGGTCAAGACGACTGAACCTATCTGTATGACGTCTCTATCGTTGAGTTGTTGAAATTGGTGGATATACTTTTCATTGACTTTAACTCCGTTTGAGGAATTTCGGTCCCGCAGTATAAATTTACCGTCACTATTCCGTTCAATGACTGCATGGTGTTTGGATATTTTGGCACAAGATAACGCTATATGGTTATCTTCTTTTCTACCAATAGTCGTTGTATCCTGGACCAACGAAAACGACATTTTGCCGCCATGCGAGGTAGTGTATACTAAGCGGGCGGGTTCTTTGTTCTGTGAAGTTGTGACTGAAGAGCGACGAGGGGAGGTATGGATATGCAGTCGGGTAGGAGCAGCCGGTAACAGCGATGTAGTGCTCCCTCTTGCAGATTTCTTGTCATGGGCAAAAGAAAATGACGGAGCCAGATGCTCGCCGATAAGAGTTGAACGTTCTTCGGCCATTGACAGCCTTTAACTTTAACTGTTTGCGGGTTTTCTTTTTGTCTTTGACTATCGTACTTTTTTCACCGTGCCGAGCCGAGCAAAAACGAGGAGAATATAAGGCACAGAAAATACAGTATTTACCTAGAAGCGAGAGAGAGATAGAGACGACAAAAATAAGCACGGCGGAGTGAGGACGAGGGAGGGTGAGGATTGGAATTTCCAGTCTGGCCGAAATGAGGAGAATTAATGACTTGTATTGTCCACGCACAATCGTCCCAATTCGTCCCGGACCGCGCGCCACCCATCCTGATTGGCTACGCTGAATGAAAAAACAGTAGAAAAAAAAACCTATTGAAATGCTCATCATTCCAACGAGGCTAAGTCTGAATGTGCAATCGTGGAGTCCCTCTAGTTTAAACCCAGACGTCACAATAGCGAAGAAAAAAAGAAGAAAACCCAGCAACCCGAAAATGAACTGAACAGCCTCATATGGGGCGTCGGTTGGGGCTTCCAAAGCTTACAATACATAATAGATACTGTATAAACTATTTTTAGTTTTTATTCTCAAGTTCTCCAAATTACCAAAACACCAAAACACCAATTCACCAAACCCAACAATAGACCCTCAAATCTAACCACCCAAATTTAAGAGTCCCGCGATGCCATCATTTTAGCTTTCCCAATGTCATGAAAATTCAATGACAACCATGCTTCTTTTACTTGACTTCAAAGATTTGACTTTCTATTGATTACAATTTGATCGTCGCCAATGTATATAATGAACAATGAACTATAATAACAATTAGATAATCACGCAATTTTTGAAAAAATGGAAAACTACTTAATAACTTATGACGCATTCACGCATCGTTACTTGAAATTCGTAAATTTTGTAGCTACTTATACATCTCACCACACTGTTTGTCTTTTATTCGTTGTGAACACCAACGTAGTCAGAACAATGGACCTAGAGACAATAAACCGTCCGGAGAATCTTTCGGATAACGACTATCTGAAGTAAAACGTTCAAAGTACTCGTTATTTGGCGGGCGGAGAAATTTTCAAGCGAGAGAAGGATGGCATGTTAAGGAGATTTATAACAGACAAAAAGGAGCAGACCAAGTACTTTGAAGCTTTCCGTTTTAACTTCAGATAGTCGTTATCTGAAAGATTTGAAACTAGAAACCCGTTTGTAACAAAAATTGGGTAGCGTGGAGTTACCGTAAGTTGTAGATTGTAAGTTGTACCTTCATACTTGATTTTCGTCAACGTATACAATAAACAATGACCTATGGTAACAATTAAATATTACGCAATCTTTGAGAGTTGAATTGAATGTTATTACATATATCGACGGTAAACGGATTAGTGCTTATAACACATCGTCATTGGAAATTTGTGGATACTGTAACGTCATACTTGATGAAAATAAAATAAAACTCAAAAATATAGACTTGATTCAGAGTAAGTTTTAGGATTCACTGTAAACATTGGTACAACGTTACAGTCATCTCAATATGCACAATCAATGAAATGCACAAATAAGTTGAGCAAGGACGAACACGACCATTTTATTCGAGACCCAAGACACCTCGGCTACAAACCCTACCATTTTGAACTTTAACTATGATCCAACCATTCATGACCATCCAAGATCTTTTAAAATTTTTTTTGTCCCCAAACTCTACCCCGTCACAAACTCATATATTGACCTTTCTTTAACCAACGTTCAACTTTCCAACCAACCACTTTGAACGATGATTTCACAATTCCATTTCCGGCTTTCATTGATTCTGATTCCTTCACAAAATGAGTTTCTGATAGTTCAAAGTTCCAATTCTGATTCGATTTTGTAAGAGATAACGATAATTTTCGCGAGTAGTCGTTGTTGTTGTTTCGGCTCCAAAATAAATTGACAATTGAATAAGTCAACGTAGGATTTCATTCAATAGAGGCGAATAAACGATGTGTAATGATGGCGGGGGAGAAGAAATACGGAATGATCGGATAACGACGGAGAAATAACTGATGGTAATAGTTTATCGCAGTAGAGGTTAAACTAGGGAGGAGAAGGGAGATAGATGATGTCGAGAGAGGTTTACAGATATGATGTATTCGCAAGACAATATGGAGGAGAGAGTCGATAGAGAGCGGACGAGAGAAGTGATGAGTATGCGAATAGTTAGGTTTCGACGATAATAGGAAAATGATGATAGCAGTTAAAAGAGAGATAAAAAGGGAGTGATAATAGCGAAGACGAAGACGACGAGAGGCGGCGAATAGATGGATATAGAGGATAAAAGATTCGCCATTCGAGATTCAGATGGTGGTGAAATCTGTCTCATAAAAAAGCAGATGTCGATTTCTTGGTTGAACCCAGTAACACCCACAACCGGCACAATCAACAGTCACGCCTAGCGATCACAGAAAAAAAGATCTCATTCAAACACAAGAAATAGAGCAAGCAAAAGAAAACGCAAAAAAGGGGAAGAAATAGTATGTACAATACTCAAAAACCAGAAAAGAAACTACACTGTATAAATACGAATGTTGGTTGTACCCGCTAAAATTCCGCAAATGAAAGGAGAAAAGGAAGAAAACTAATGAAGAATTTATAAACGGAATTTTGAGGGATACGTAAATATACAAGTGTCTTTTTTCCTTTTGACAATATTGTCTATACAAGTTTGGAAAAGGTAAAAAGAGTCGGGCATACATCAAGACGACGCTTTTGCCCTTCAGCTAAAGATGAAATGAAAACGACTAAAACAAGAATGACCTAAAGTAAACAATACAAGTACACTTGATAAAGGAATATTATACACATTAGTATGTCTAAGACATTAATGTACTAACCAGATCTTTAAAATGAACATGGAATAAAAGGAAGAAGAAAAGATGGGAAAAAAAGAGAACGAACTACTATGATGTTCACAAAATATATATTACGCTAGTTGTTAAATGATACCACCTTTACGATGTAACTAAGATGACTTTGCATCTATTCTCAAAATTGAACGCAACTCATTTTCTAAACCACTGATACCGTTCTGGGTATGGGTATGAGCATGAGGGGGATGCGGGTGCATATGAATATGGGTATTGGCGTGCAAGTGCGAAGCCGAAGATAACGGAGACGGCGTAGGAAAAGACGAATAAGAAGGATATGCATAGGGATTGGGAATACGATTCGCCGGCTGATTCAAATATTGACTGTACATGTCGGCGGGTTTGGATGCAGACGATGTGTTGTGGTTGGGATTTTGAGGGGAGAGTGAATCAGCCGGACTAGAAGAAGAGGCCGCTGTTGCAGCGGACGACAGCAAATTGAGTAGTTGTCTTGATCGAATGCGAAGTGTTTCATTGTCTTCGTCCTCGTCGTCTTTATCTGACTGGTCGGAATTCGCAGCCATTTGCGATTGAAAGCTTGAGAGGGAGGGGTAGGATTTCGAATGCGGCATTTCATTGCGAGTGATGTCTTCCATTGAAAATACACCAGACTCGTCATCGTATGAAGCGTCAGGTGTGCTGACACTCATAGATTTTGTTGGAGTACCCATACCAAAGACAGGAATAGGCAATGACGAAGGAGCAGGTGAATTGTGGAAGGTAGGTCCGGCATAAAGAGTTGAGGTGGCGGAAATCGATGCATCGGCTCCAAAGCTAGCACGACGAGTGGATTGGTTGGTCTGGAAAGATACTGGGGGGAAACCTTGAGCGTTTTGCGATGAATGAGAGCGTTGATGCAGAAAACTATAAAAACGAGATGGGACGGCGGGGATAAGCGAATGAGAAAGATTTGTTAGTGTGGTGCTCAAATTTTATCTACAATGTTAAGTCCCTCAAATCTAAGCAGAACAAAGGAAACCAACTTTTTCAACTCATCAAAACTTTTGCTCATTTTAGAGACGGGAGGAGAGGAAGAGCTGTTTTGCCGTTGATTTTTGTCATTAAATTGCTTGCGTTTTCCTTGATTTTGAAGTTGAGCTTGAGCAGTACGACCATCAATAGGTAGACCATTGGCAAAGTTATCTTGGTTCTTGGCATGTTTTGAAGAGTGGTTCTTTTTCTGCTTGTTGTGGTGAGATGGGTTGTTTTTACCGACAGCCGAATCCGACAGAGAAGCATTTGACTCTTGCTGATGGTTTCTTGGAGAGCCCGACAAATCCTTTTTGGCATTTGGTTGTTGTTGTTGTTTACCATTCATGTTTCGAGATTTCTTGGGGTTTCTAGGTTGAGTCTGAGGGTCAGAAGAGATGGTTCCCGGGTGAGAGGATTGGGGAGCGGAGGAGGAGGAGGCTTGTTGGTGTTCCGGGTAAGTTCCGTTGGTGTGGCAGTGCCGTTTCCTGGTTGAGCGACCTCTGGCAGAGTCGGATTGCATAAAGAATTGAGTTCTGGATAATTCGCCTGGGGATAGAGGGGCGATGAGTTTAGCGTCCGCTTTTGAAGGTTTGCGACGGGAAGGAGACAGATGGCGAGCGAGGTTGCTGTTGTTGATGTACTGGGAGGGTTTCTGTCTGTGAGACTGGGCGGAGGACATTTTTCTAGAAGCAAGCGGTAGAATTGTGCAGGAGAGAATTGAGCAGGAGAATGGGGGGGAGAGAGAGTGATGCGGGGAGGGAGGGAGTGACTTTTTGTTTGGATTGAGAATGGGGGCGGGAATGAGGGATGTCGCTATTTGTGGTAATTGATGGAGTGATGGAAAGAGAGGGAGGGAAGGGGAATCACCTGCCCACTTAGTCACGTGTAGGTTAACTGTGCGCACGTGATGTGTAGGGCCAAGACACGTGACAGGAACAAGCAGCATGTTAATTGAAGCCACTCGCCAGACGGCATGCCCAAGGGAGTGATTCACTGGTTCACGGGATGATTCACTGTTCCATCGGATGATTCACAGCATTCATCATAGTCACTATTGTAGACTGTGCTACTTGCTGCCACATGCCTTGTTCCCTTGTTCCCTTGTTCCCTTGTTCCCTTGCTCACTGGCTCACTAGTTCCCTTGCTCACTGGCTCAACTGGCTCGACTGGTTACCCTGGATGCACTCCCTCGTAAACAACATTTGATCCATGTCGCAATCCCACTCCCGCAAAAGACCAAAGCTAAGCGCCCATGTCTCCTTGGACGTCGCGGTCGGTCATATGCAGCTGTCTTTGCAAAATGCTGCACCAGATCTGGAATCTCTCTTACCTGGCAATGCACACAGCGCAACAGACATCATGATGGCTATCCGTGCAGATGAATTTGCCAAGACAACGCAGAAAACGGACAACACCACTCTCACGTAGGTTCACTTTTTTTATCGTAGACCTACAAAGAGTCCGTGTAACATTCTCTGTTAAAATTGTAGATATACTTCTCGGCTGAAATCCTTTGTGGCCGCAGTCTATCTACTCTCTCAAACCCCAGAGTTCTCACAAGGCGACTTGTTAAAGTTTATCAGTCGGGATTGGCTCGCCGAATTCACTTTCCCGCTTTCGTTTCTCAAGATTGTCTTTCGATACATGTACGAACTTCCATTTACGTGTGGCAACCAAAGAACTATCAGAGAGTACGACAAAGATGGAAACGAATGTATGCTCTCAACTAATTATTCGCCTTTTTGCCGGGAGTAACCAACCTTGAGTTCAGGCCGGCCTAATTTTCTGCCAAATAGTTCCATCCAACCCTTGGGACTCTCCTTCTCTCACGCGGATGGCTTAAAATCTGCATTATGTTGGGTGCTAGGGGACAAAAAGGACGAAATATATGAGGATGTGAAAAACTCGGATGGAAAAATCATCGGAGTGAAGGGAAACGCTTTAAGGGAGCGGTCGATGCTCGACTTATTGAAACATTTAAAGAACGATTGGAAACTTGGAGGCGTTTCCAGATGGCAGGCCAAACCCATCGAATTTTCAACGCTGCTCAAGTTATGGGATGCAGTTGAAGAGCTGCAACATCTACGAGACTACACTATAGTATGTAGAACCCTTTCACTCACGCCCCCAACAGATCAAATGTTAATTCTTACGGTTAAACTTTAGATTATTGTCGCAATTGCTTTAGGATGTCGGAAAACGATTTTACCACTTCTTAGAGTGGAGGACGTTATGCCAGCTCAAGATTCTGACGGCAACACTATTTGCGGCCGTGGGCAACTGGCGATTTATCTCGATTTCAAAATCCCCCAACTCCAACACGAACCCGCCTTCATTCAATCCGTCCACATGAATAGCGGGACAGAACCTAATCTGTGTCCCGTACGAGCTATTTATCGCTGGTTAGCATTATCAGACATTCAGTCTGGATATTTATTTCGATCCGTACACCATTTAGGAAAGCCCGATAAAAAACCGAACCAAAACATCCTGGACGACGCTTTACGGAGACTTTATAAACGCGCTGGAGAAGATTTCACTGATATAACCCCGCATTCCACCCGTCGAACAGCAATCCATTGGGCGAGACGCTCAAAAGCGACGTTAGATCAAATGACGCAATTTTCACGCCATACATCCCTGGCGGGCATTTTACCTTACGTAGCTGAAGCTGATGCGCGTGGTTTGGAAGCTCAGGTCAAACATGGAGTAGATGATGAGCCGTTTATGTGGGTATGGAAACCAGTACGTAGAACAACGGCTACAAATGAAGCGACGATGACGATGACGAGAAGGGAAAGGGGAAGACGAAAGTGTGTGACAGATTTATTGTGATAGTGATGGAACATGAATAGCTTTCTGTAATGGAATTGTCATCGAGCACTTCCCTTCATCTCAGTTCTCTCACTCCATCCTATATTCCTGATTCTTCTGTACTTTCCCCCCGTCTTTACGGTGCTTTCTTGACAAGAATTAATTGTACCCGTTATAACGCTGCATGCTGATTTGTATCAAAAAGTAAGTACAGTAGTGAGAGACTATGCATTATCAGGTGAAACTTATGCATGGCATCGTAGAGACATAGAGGATCAGGACTCGTATGTATTCAAAATATCAAAACCAGGAATAAATGTTGTATAGACACTAGACGGTCAACAATGCAACCCTATTTTTGTCCTAGACTATATCAGTGAATAAATAATAGAAAATTCATGGAATCAATCGAACAATGCGGATTTGGCTCATGGCGGACGGCTATATCAATTCCCTCTGACTCTGGATGTACTCCTTCATATCTACTTGGCCATTCACCATCTTTTGCATCTCTTCCATCCCTCTCGCACGATACTCCTCCATCCCCTCTACCACCTTCCTCTCGCCATTCACCTCTCCCTCGCCCTCATACACGCAATGCCCAGCCCAACTCAGCGCATCCCACACATTCACCGTCCTGCCGCTCTTGAACTTTAGGCACTGCTTCACCAATCCCACTGATACTATTTCCCCTCCCTCAACCACAAAGTAGTGTAGCGTCCATACCCATTTCCTAATTGAAAAGATCAAGAGTAGATCAAGTCAATCTCTTGTGAGCACTCATGACCCAAAATCAAACCACCATTAAGCATACCTATCCCACGTCAATAATTTAGTCTTGATGCTATACTTTTGTCCCAACCCTATACTCTTCAAAAACCACATCATTGTCCCCGCATTCGCAAAATGCAGTTCCTTCCGACACTCGTCACTTTTACCTTCATGTTTCGACAAACGCAACAGTGACTTGAGTTTATGTGTCATGATAAAAGGTCGAACCACGGATGTGCCAAATGTGGCCGCGAAAAAACTGATACGAATGTAATCTAGTGCTTTGTTGTATGAACTGTTTCAGTGTTTTCAAAACCAACCCCAAGGACCATCAATGAAAAGAAAGTCAGTCACAAGAATTAAACAGTCACACGTTATGATCCCAAGCCCATTTCTAACCACATTTTCAGAGACCGTAAAAAGTCAGAATAAAAACCTCACACAAACCTATTATTCATATGAATATTCAAATCCAAATCATCTAATAAGCACCTCATCCCTTCAACTGTATGAAACTCTCCAATCCCAGTTAAATACCCCTTTGCCCTCACCACTTTAGTCACCGTCCCTTCCCCTCCTTCGGTTCCTCCTGTTCCTCCTTTTCCTTCGGTTCCACTCCCCGATAACCTTTTCCGTTCAGAATTCTCCAAACTCTTTAGTTTCATGATTACAGGACGTACGTAGAGGACATAACGGAGGTGATAAATCAAGGGTAACGATTTAAAATTTAATAATAGAACAATGATAGAGATGAATCTGAAGGACTTTAACAGCGCTCGTCGTTGTGAAGGGGTCGTCAGTTTGTATAGAGCTAAAAGAAATAACATGGTTGATGAGTTTCTTGACTTTTTGGTGTTCTTTGACCGGTAAAGAATTCTTAAGATTAAATAAATGTTTCGTTGGATGGAGCGGTTCTCCCTCGGTATTTGTAATTGCTAGGTATCAATGTCCTACCCGGCTGTATTTCAACCGCTCATTCCCCCGCCTGATTCTGTCTAAGGCGCACGTTGACTTCAGCGGTCACCGGATTCCCGCATACGGTGCTGCAAAGATGAAGTTTTTAAAATGACCAAACATCGAAAGAAATGCAACGAAGAACCGCACGAGATACAGGGACATGTCCAAAGAGCGGTTAAGGTATCGCAAAGTTTCTAGGTATAGACCGGGACACCTCTGGATTCTGAAACGGCTTTTCATAAGATTGGGAAATACTCAGGTACTGCCCATATATTCAAATGCAGATTTTGGGCAAGGGCAATGAATGTACGGAGTCCCCCAAATTATAGTAATTCATTAATTGACTTCAACCCAATTCGACACTTATTCCCCTGATCGTCGATATTGAACAACAATCTGGGATTCGGTGTCGTTACTGGTCGTTTGTAATTATGACTGATCAAAATCTCGTACCTGACAGACAGATAGAGATATGAGTGATTTAAACTACAATAGTCGGAAAATGAATGGGGTTGGCAATGACGGTGATGTTGTCATGAGTGTAACGAGTGCTTCAGAACGTAAATTTAGTGGAGAAACCATGAATCATGATATTGGCCCTCCATCGTTGCATAAAGAGAATGAGGGCATTAGAATTGCCGCGAGAGAGTATGTTAATATTTGCGTATATCTCATTTCATCTCGTTTAAAATTAGTATCATCAATATTGATACAATATGACGTTAGGGAAATCTACAATATAAATATATCAGTTATATATTATATAAAGTTGAATATTTACCGTTGAACTGCGGGTTTGCCATGAATAGATCAATTTGGAATGTTGAGACAACATCCATCGTAGTGGTCAGATTTGGACTGAACTACCTTAAATAGCTTCCCCTCGCAATTGATCAAAAGTTGGCGTTGCATTCACATTAGGCTAAGCTCATCGCGACGGAGGTGATGTATCATTCTGTAGCTGATATAATTTGCCGTCGTATTCGTCTTCGCGAATTTCCCACGTCTCACGCTTCCTGGTCTATTCTGTAACTACTACTCTAGTTGGCCCTAATCAGAATTTCGCTGCCTTTGGAATTTTGACCCATGTTCGGATCCTCGTTGCATCCGCACAATCATTTCTGCATAAGAAATTGACACATGTTAACAGTAAAAGTGGATTAGCCTAGCCAGGAATGGTAATACTAATAGCATCGGTGTTGTTCTCCATTGAAGGGCTGTCAGAGAACAATATCTTTACCGTTGCTTGTGTTGATCATAATTTTTATTTGAGTAGCAGCTCCGAATGTGGGTTGAAATATTGGGAGGGTAAAGGTTCTGCATCAGTGCGATCATGTATGTATGAATTGTGTATGTAGTTGGATATATAAGTTGGAAGTTTGAGGACAGACATGTAGTTGTTTACAATAACATTCCTTCCCTGCAATCTCCAGTTCTGCCATCCTACCATCAAAACTGCTCCGTTCCGCTCATCTGTGTTTCGCCTCGCCCGATACATCGACCTTTGGCTACGTTGGCACTGAAGCCAATCAATTGACTGGATTCAGTATTCATTAAAGATAAGTGGGCCATACGATCAATTCGGAGAAACGGGTATAGAAACGAACTGCACAACTGAACCATTTGAGCTCTGTGTATGTTAGTTATGAAGCTATGGGCAGCTCATTCTACATTCACTGATATGCTTCCCTAACAGAGAATGCAGCAATAAGAGTACCTGCTTCTTCCTAATCAGAGTACTAACGATGATTTCGCAATTCATATAGACGTGTCAGCATGCTTTATACTGATATTAATTATTGAATTGATGAGATAGTGATGGAGTGGTGTTTTGATTTGATGGTTAACTAACCCTGTAGCAAGTGCTTCATAAATCAGACTTCCTTTATTCTCCTCGCAATATAATCAATAGATAAATAATATTGTAATTCAATAACATTCATATATATTTTCAAAGTATTCTTAATTGCTAAAACATTTTTTTGATGCTGCACCAGTAGGACAATTAACCCCATGGATGATGATGACAAGGACGACTAAATGTGCATCGGGTGCCTCTTTGGGTAGTTGCGGTGCAACGGCCACCATACCCATTGTTAAAGTCGACCATGAAAAGTCGCTGCTGCATAGCATTTTGTTCCGCTTGTATCCTTAAATCTTCTTGCTGCTTTTTGCGATTGTTTTCCGTGCGAAGTGAGTTCAGAGCGTCTTGCGATCTCGCCATTAATTCTATTATATGAGTGTTGAATTACGAACGATTAGAAAAGACATAAGTAAAAATAAAATATTACAGAGAGAACAATCTACCGAGTACTAACCTTTTATTTTCTGCTCCACAAGGTTTTGATCATTTTTAGTCGCTGCCGTCAAATTGGACTTGAAGACGTCTTCAATTCTCTTTAGAAGGTTCGCAATAGTTGTTTCAATGTTTGGATCGTATCTACTGTACAATGGGCTCAATTGCATGTTCAAGGAGGATGTTGCTGCTTCAATAGCACTGTTGAGATTTGAAATCTTCTCGTTTTCCTTTCTTATTTCATCATTCTTGGTTTGGTTATTCTGGTCTCTAATACTTTTAAAAGACTGTTCAGCATTCGCTATGAGACCTAGACTCATTGAAGATTAACTTTAGTATTGAAACAATAACCATAAGACCTAGCTGTAATAAAATTCTAAACTACCGACCTTTGAGTTTTGCATTCAGAGTGATCTTGTCATTCTTGAGATCATCAATAGTAATCATACTCAAAAAGTGATCTTCCGATTGCTTCTTAATGTCGCTCAAAAAAGTCTCAATATTTGGTTCCGACTTTTCCGTCACTTTAGCCTTCAGTTTCTTCAATTGGGCATCAAGGAATTCCCGCGCTCGTCTGTCCGCGCTTTGTAATTCTGCCGCACGCTTTTCTTCTCTTATTTTTGTCTCATTATTTGCTTGACGTATAAGAGAGAAATGAGGTTCTTGTAAACTTATGAAGTCTGGAAAGATCAGCGTAAAACGAGCGTTTGAATACAGAGAGAAAGCCGAAGTAATGGTTAATAAGGTTATCAAATTAGCGGAAGGGAGTATTAGTTTAGCCGAACTAGTAACAAACCTTTGAATTTATCTCCTTTCTGGAGCTCCTCAATCTTCAGCTTTGATAATGCCGACATAAACATTTCTTTAGCTCTTTTCTGCACGTCCTGTAATAAATGTTCGACATCCGAATTATACTTAACAGCCACGTCTTTCTGAATCCTGGCAAGTTCGGCGTCCAAGTATGCTTTCGCCTTACCGATAGCATCTTCGGCAATCGCTATATTTTCTTTTCTCACTTCTTCACTCTTTGCCCGCTCATTCTTGTTCTTAATTCGCAAGAATACATCATCGAATTCTAATATCAAAGCTTTTGATTTATCATGTTAACTACCATAATTCATGAAAATACAACGAACGAAACTCCGATTTCAAAGATGAAAAAATTGCACACCTTCAATCTTTGCATTCAGCTCTGTCTGATGGTTGACAAAATCGCCGGTAGTTATGCTCTTCTTAAATGTTTTTTCCGCCGTATTCTTTAAGTCGTTTATGGTGTTGTCGATATTTGGTTCAGATTTTTTGTTTAACTTTTCAGATAATTCCGTTGTTTGCACTTGAAGGTATTTGCGGGCAAGACTGTCAGCCAATTTTAGGTCGGCTAGACGCTTTTCTTCTTTCAATAGCGACTGCTTATTTTCGCGGCGAACTCGGTCGAAACTGCGTTCAAAAAAGGCCCACAAAGCTGGATGTATAACTTGATGAGAATTTTAATGTAGGAAGAAGATTCATTTTTCTAATAGCGTACCTTCAATTTCATTCTTCATATCAGTATCATCCTTCTGCATATTCTCCGGAACACAAGATAGAAACGTGGTGTTCGCCTCCTTTCCGAGAGGATGCAAAACCTCTTCAATATTGCCGACCGGCTTTATCAAGATATTGGTTATTAACTCATTAATTTTCCTTTCAAAATGACCGTGAGCTGCATCAGCCGCTTTTTTGAACAACTTTAGTTTCGTTTCTTTATTCTTGCGTTGAACCACATCCATTTTTAGATTTAGATGTGCGGTCAATTCTGTTGGCAAAATGTATTAGATTTTTCGGAATTGGTCAATGTTACCAACCACAAGATTGATACTGCACTTTTACCACAATCCAATAGTTTCTGTCTGATAAGATCATGGGATATATCATGCGAAAGCATGTCTCTTGCTTTTCTATTAATGTCATGCAACATCGAATCGATTTCTGGAATGAACTGTTTGGACACCAAGTCCTCGAGCTTCTGTATTTGCGAATTGCAAAATTCAATGGTCTTGACGTAGTTGTTTTCGAGTGTCGCAGAGTCTTCTGCGATTTTTTCCTGCTTTAGTTTTTCGGCTTCAGCCATGATCGAATCAATCAGATAAATCATAGATCCGATAATATCTATTAGATCGAAATGTAATGGCGTCGTAACGAAAGTATTAATTCTGATGTTCTTTAGATTGTTTGAGCGAAACCAACCTTGTATTTCCTCCTTTATCAAAGCCTCAAGCTCATTGTCTGACCCGTTGTCCCTTTCTGGCCGCTTTCTACCAAGCATTGAGATTTCCAACTCACTAACGGAATGACCAGATACGTCTATTGAAATCAGACGTAATATTTTCGCAATAAAAGAGTACATTAGTCCCATTGTTCTACATTTATTAGTCCTATTGTGTGAGCAAAAATACCTTTCTTCTTGCCGTTTATCTGCATTTCAAGCTTGTTCTCTTTTGTGTCGCATAAATACGTTTGAAACGTGCTTTTAGCTCTGGTTTCCAAAGCGCTCATACAATTACTGAACTCAGATTCATAATTAGGATCATATTTTTTGGGAATATTTTTTTTAAAGTTATTGAGTTCGGTATGGAAGAATCTTTTACATTGATTCCTAGCTCGCTTGAGTGCTGCACTTTGCTGACGATCTCTTTGCAATTCATCTCTCTGTTTGGATAGTTGATTTTGAAGAAGAATTAAGTTAAAAGCAGTCCCGGCGTCAGAAAAAATCTCTATAATAGTTGGGGTTATCCTTCCGAAAACCAGTCAGCATTGTCTAAAAGAAAGTTATAAAAACCTTCGAGGGGTCTCTCTTGTACAGTTTGCTCGTGCTCAATGCCCGTCACGATTCTCATATATTCATCTCTGGCTCTCGTGAGCAAAATCTGTAACAAAGGTTCAGCAGATTCAACAGATTGAACAGCCACGCGATTGAAGATGTTTTGAATTCTTGTATTCAACAATGCTCTTGTTTGTGTGACAGCCGTCTCTAATTTTCGGTTAGCCTCAATTTGTCTTTGTTCATCATTTCTAGAGCGGATCTCATCGAAATCACGGTCCATTTCGGCCATCAGCTCTGGTACCCGGAATATTAAAACAATCAAAGGCAAACGTTCGGTAAGATATCCTGGCAAGGAAACCACGGATGAAAAACAATCTAACCAACCGTGTACTTTCTGCTGAAACAATTCGCCGTCCGTTCGGATATCCGTTGGAA
>JAHLJZ010000133.1:0-44289 GCA_025602915.1 Paraphysoderma sedebokerense
CCTTGGAAACTATTGTTGAACAGCCAGTGGATGTTGCTGTTTCAGAAGAACAGGCGCCGCAAACAGAGGAAGCTGTCCCAGACGTCGCTGAAAACCAGATTGGTCACCCAGATGCAGTACTAACAGAACAGTCCATAATCTCAGAAACAATTGTTGAAAGATCTGTCTATCCAGGTGTTACTGAGGCTGCAGAACAACAGATTGTTGATGTCGATTTGGAGACCAAACCTGTTTCTCCGGCACAGCATGAACCAGTTGCCGTATTAGCAGAGATAGGCAGCACTCCGGAGCCTACAGTTGGGCGGGCCGTAGTTGAGGCGGTTGGGGAAGTGAACGTAGAGCATCACGTCGAAGTTGTTACAGAGGTTGCCAAAGTTCAGTCAGTTGAGGAAAGTCACATTACTCAAACGATCCTCAGAAGTAACACTGAAAAAGGTATTTCTGGCATAATATTGACAATTACGTTTTGAAGCTAGAACTTAACCCTCACGTTGAAATAGACTCGTCTGATGTCTCCGGCATCCAAGAAATGTCCGCCGACTTAAGCTCTGCTACACTCTCGGAACCACAATCCGAATCTAGCACCCTTGGCGTGGTGTTGGAACCCGCTGTGGTAGACGTAAGTTTCAGATTTATTGATTAATTATTCGCGGGACCGTAATTTAGTAATTGATCCTTTGCTCTGCAGGCAATCAAAAATGGTTTGTCTTCGACTCGTCCTCCCTCAATCCTACCAGGTGAGGAAATCGCACAACTTCAACCCTCTAAGCGTAAACGAACGACTCGCAAAGAAAATTCGGATCCTATCAACACAGTCGAAAACTCGAAGACGCAGAATGATGACGAGCATGTCGTTGATATTGAACCAGCTGAAGATATTTTGTCATTGGAATCGCCTTCTGGGCAACAACTGGACGCTGATGTTGTTGAGACGCGTGATCTAGTTGTCGTGAATCTGAACAATGCGTCAACTCTGCATGATCAGGGAGAATCCAAAAATGAAGGAGAAGCAACACTTGGCCGGTCCGCTATTCCACAATCTATGGCCGACAACACCACCGCTATTTCAACATATCCCACTGGTTCCGAAGGACTCTTACAATACATTTGGCGTTCATTGACGGACCCATCTGGCTTCCCTGTGACTGCTAAAATGCTCAATTTCACTTCTGTCGTTTTGCTCATCACATTCGTCGTTTTAGGGGTGGCGGGAGTATGGGTGGGATGGGTATTAATAGGTGTCCTATTGTTGGGTTTCATTGGAGGACATTCGGTGCTCCGTAAGAAAAATTTGGACAAAATCCTTCAGCTCTCATCTATTTCAAAATCAGGACCACCAAAGCAGCAGATGACAGAAACTCCTCAGGCTACTGCTGCTTTTGTTGATGTAAATAATGGAGCAGCTGTCGCGGCAGTTGTATAGGTATTCAGTTTGAAGAGCTCAGATTTAATTGTTGGCCTTTGTATTAAATATTTGTATCTCATATGAAATCATTCTGTATTGTTTTATTCCTGAATTGTTCGATGTACTGTATCGCTTATATGATTTATTTTTGTATCAACTATGAATAAAGATAAGTTGACATTGTGAATTTAACTAGCATTTCGGTGTGCTGATTGAAAAACAACATTCTTACGCGGATTGAACATTTCTGATCGTTTATTCCCTACTAGTCATCGTACATGTGGATATTAAATACAGTCTAAATATAACAAGTGCTCTCCTTTGCTGACGCAATGTAAGAATTGCAAGAGTAACAACACCCTTACAGTCACAGAAACCAATAAGAAAGGAAGAGACTGTAATGTAAAATATACACAAGGAATCATAACTCAAATTAATACTGCTATCGAGCTCAATTACAAGCAGTAAAATCTCAAGCAATTATAGCAATCATTCTACGAATTTAACCCAAATTCCACACACCAATGAGCTTTCATTTTGACGTACTCATCCCATCTCTGTTTAGCGTATGCCATGTAATCGAACTCGATGTCGGAGTGTTCAGCTTGAACCAGGCCCCATATACTCCAATAAACATGACTAGTAAGAGAGAATAAATTTACTTCCTTGTACAATGCAGAGACTTCTTCAAAATTAGGTGCTCGGCCGATGTAAAATGCTAAATAGTTCTTCAGCCATTCCATTTGAAATGATCGAGACGGATAAAGAGTGTAGTCGCAGTCAAAACCTAGATAATAAAGAACACACTTAGAGCATTCAAAGGGTGGTTCCAGAATTAAATGAGATAGACAAACCTGCAAACTCGTTAAAATGATTTCCAATGTCGAATCCCCTATAATTATATCCTCCATACTCATAATCTATAAATCTCACCCTTCGGGAATCTTGGGCATCAGTCAACCCATCTTGGTTGGGACCATTCTCAGCTGGAACATCTTCTTGGTAAATGATATTGGCGGACAACAAATCGCAATGACAAAAAACTACTGGGGAGTCGGTATGCTTGAGAATGAATGACTCCAAATTATCAACTTCTGTTTGGAGATTTAAGGTTGAGAAGTAAGTGGAGTACAGGGACTGTGATGACGGATTTGAGTAACTTGATGGAACTAAGGAATCCGAACGTATCAGCATTACCGCAGTCTTGTTTGGACTGAAAATATTGATATACATACCATGTTTCAACCATGTTCGAAGACTCTTAAACATTTTCGGTTTAATTACTGAATCATCGGTTGGTCTGATTCTAGTGTGCCAAATTGCCATATGTTTGGCGATAAGAGGTGCGACAGTGGGTGAGGTCAAGTCTAAACAAAGAGATGAAAACGGTCGATGATTACTCTAACATGCATACAAAACAATGAAACTTTCTGTGTACTTACCAGATACCGAACAAACTCGGCCGTCGACATATCCATAGACCATGCCATTTTGGAACTTTCCATAGGCCGACGGAGCCAAACCTTCTTTAGATAAAGCAAGCATATTACTTAATTCCCCCTGTCGATCAATTAACAACTCTGTATTTTGACCGTAAATTCGAATCAAAAAAGTTTTTGACCTCGAAGGGACGGAAAGTTTTATCACTATTCCATTTTTGACGTCAAGCAAAAAAGGGTTAGCGAAATACATCAAGACTGCGAGAAACTGAATTGAAACGGGATAGCACAAGAACTTAAATAACATACATTTATTTGTTATGCCATCCTGACATTGTGTGCATACTATTAGGCCTTTATCAAGCTCCGTTGGTTCAATCAGGCCAAGTGACAGACAAATGAACTCGGCGCCAGCAAACAAGGAGTTTTGCGAAGACGAATCGATAGTATATTCTATAAAGGGAATGATAGAATCAGCGGAGGGAAGGTTGAGGCCAAGTTCTGACGGAGCGGAGGGTAGTAGTGGCAATGAGCCCGAGGAAGGGAGGGGAATTTGAATTGAATTAGAGATGTCGTTTGAAGGAGTGATTTTTCCTTCCAGTACCGAGGAGGGACTATTCGTTGATTTGGTAGATAAAAATGATGCTGACATCAGCGAATGATGAAATAATTCTTGTATCGGAGAAAAATGTGGAATGGCAATGTTTTCAAGGCAGCTGGCTGAAAGGAGCTTTCCAAATGAACGATGCGAATTCAGACGGACGCCGAAGGTTGAACTAGATTTGCACCGACAAGAGAAAACACTTCAGATATACACAATTTGAGGTAAATATAATTGAATGACTATATTATAGTTTAAGATTTATCGATTGCTTTTCCGCTCTCTGAATGAATTCTTGTTGTAGTTGTATGCGCTGTCACTTGACCGAAAATAGCAACGCCACAAACTTGGTCAATCATCTGACTCGTCAAGCATAATCAGGAAAAACGAGTTTGATTGTTTAATCAATACATCTAAGCAATTGATATAGGTAGTATATCAAGTATATGAAATACAGTAATAGTAAACATGATATTATGTACAGATTGTCATTATGAACATTATACCCTTGCAATTCAAAACAGTATGCAATGCATTCTAAAATTGGGGCTCTTTTTAAACAACAAAAGTAACTATCATACATTAACGAGGATGTCGAGGGAGCAAACGATAGGTTGATATTAAACGACGGTGACAGGTACGGACCTATTTTAATTATGCAATATTTGATCTTGAAGATGCCGACCATCACGATAGTTGATCTCCGACAGTAATACTAGCCACAACCAACGGATATGAACAAAACGTATTCCGGTCCGATGTCCTGCCAAGAGCTGCAGAAAACAAATGAGGGAATCCGAGAGGGAAATGGGCTTCTTCGTCCAAAATGACCGGAATGGATAAATTTTCGGCTAACTTAGAATCCGTCAGAGCACTAGGATCAAGGTCTAAATAAACTGGTTCCTGCTGATCGTCAATCGTATCTAACGTGTCATTTGAAACTACATCAATGAAATAATCCTCCGCATCTTGGGAGGGAGCGAGGTCGGAAGGACTCGGACTTGGGGCACTGACCAAAGTCTGACTCGTCACTGACTGGTTTTCTGAATGGCGATTGCGACATACTCTCGGAAGACGCTGCGAACGGGTATAAGGGCGTTGATTGACTGCTGCTTTTGGAACGCACTCCTTCGAGTGCAATGTATTCGGATTGATTGTCGTTACCTTTGTACCAGAACGAAGCTGCCTCAACTTTCTACCATCAACCGAATAATCTTCTTCCTCTCTTGTTCGATTCCGCAGTCTCTCCACACGCCTTACAGTTGGAGAATTCCGCTTTTCAATTCCAGTCCTCTCGTCTTCGCTACTTCTATCCTTTTCATCAGCAGAGTTGGAAAGATCAAAAGAGGCCACTTGCGGAGTATTTGGAGGCGTCGTGATCCCAAGTGTTGAGTGTGCTACATAGAGATTCATACCGGGCAATAATGCCAGCATGTCTATGTCATCCTGTCCGGTAACGGTATCTGTGTCTACTTTCGCATCCATACTAGGAACCGGTGAAGCAAAAGGACTCGGAAGTGGTGTCATCAATTCAGAGTTACTGTTGATCCCATTTTCGTCCAAAGAATCGCATAAATCACCCAATTCTTTTTTCAATTCATCCCGGGGCTCTATCGGAATGCTGCATGCCCGTTCAAATTCCACTTCCTTGGGGCCGACTCGAAATCCGATGTCATAATCTTCGTCTTCGCTATCTTCTTCTGAGTCGCAATAGTACTGATGTGGTTCAGAGAGTACCTCAGTATTTACTGACGATGACATACTTATGGTGCTATCTGCATCAAACGATTGTTGATGATTTGAAGATGGATAGAATATCGTAGAGAACGATGATTGAAGCGAAACCGAGGAGTGTTGAGGGAGGTGAATGTCGTCGAGGGGTGGGGACGGCAAGTATCCGAATTCCATCGTTTTGAGATCATGGTACAAATGAGGTCGCCCGCCTAAAAAATTGACGAGTGCAAATAAGACGAAAAAATAATAGGAAACGTTCCGATCAATCAAACAATGCATGATAACATAAATGAGGTCAGATTAATTGATGTATACGACTTAGAAATTATGAGTGCAAAGATCAATGAGCAGAAACCAACCAAATTCATCATTCAATCGCAACCTCTTCGAACTGACTGTACCTTTACTCGATGAATCTCTCTGCTGCGATGTCTGAGTTTGAGCGGAAAATAAATGTTCGAATGATAATGGAGTGATTGGGTACTCGATGTCGGAGGAGGGTGACGGGCAGGACGAAGAATCGTCGCTAATTTCATGCAGAGGGAAATGATTAAACCTTAGCATACGCATATTACATAGGACGGGTGCGACAGTTGCACCAATTTCGGATGATAACAGAAGGAGGAACAGTCAACACGTGACGCTGTAAACGAATAAGACAACTTACGAGATGGCATGATTCGACCACACCCACTCATCCGACGGCAAGACAGCGTCCTTCGCATACATAGTGCTATACAATCTGCGGTGATGGAGGTAATACCAATCTGCGCAGTCGGTGTGCGGAATCAAATGTTTTTTCCAAATAAAGTCAAAACGAGCAGGCAAAAATCAAGGGGATGGCGGAGTCGAGATATGTCATTCGGGCCACGCGGTGCTGGATCGGCAAGGATCGGCATTGCTTTCGATGCGCCTTATTAAATTTGTTCCTCGCCGACTCTGCCTCCCCTGTCATACGGTCATTCAGAGGCAAAAATCATCCCTCGTCCCGCCCTTGTTATTGCAATCACGCCAGTATCATATACACAATATTACATACAACACGTATTCGTATTCCTCTCACATCTCTCGTGGCAATCTTTTTACATTCTACTCTTGGGTAAACTCAAAATGTGCTCATAACAAACGCTAGTCAAAAAGTCAGGGTAAGCCTTGCCATCGACCATTCCTCTCAAAAAATAAGCAGCCAAATCAAACTTCGTCTTCTTGTATCCATCTTCGCCCAGCTTAGCTTTGGCCTGAGACAATTCAGAATCGATGATCTTGTTGAGATAACTTGGGGTGACAAGAACTCCAGTGTCAGTGCGAATAGAGTGGCGAACCCATTGCCATAATTGAGATCGCTAAATAAAGGTGCAGAAAGGGCAGTTAATAACCAGATATATTACCAAAGAGCGAAGGGCTAGTGGAAGGGCTTTCCTCCGCACTAAATTAACTTACCGAGATTTCTGCAGTGGCAGCATCCTCCATAAGGTTGTGAATTGGGACACACCCAAGACCTCGTAGCCAAGCTTCCATATACAGAAGACTCACGCTAACGTTACCACGGATACCATTTTCTGTCACTGCGCCCTTCACGTTTGTGTTTAACAGATCTCTAGCAGTCACCACAACATCTGCTCTACGTTTATGTAATTGATTTGGTTGAGGCATGATTTCGTTGAAGATCTCCAGAGCAATTTTAACAAGGTCCGGATGAGCAACCCAGGTACCATCATGACCTGCTTGTGCTTCTCTCAGCTTGTCCGCGCGAACTTTAGCCATGGCAACTTCATTGACTTTAGGATCTTTGGATGGAATTTGAGCGGCCATACCACCCATGGCATGAACGTTGCGCTTGTGGCATGTTTGAATGAGAAGTCGAACATAAGCATCCATAAAAGGGGCGGTCATCCCCACATCAGCTCTATCGGGTAAAATAAAGTTTGGATTGTTTCGGAACTTCTTGATAACTGAGAAGATGTAATCCCATCGTCCACAGTTGAGACCGGCAGAGTGTTGTCGGAGTTCATAGATGATTTCGTCCATTTCAAAAGCGGCGAGAATTGTTTCAATGAGTACGGTGGCACGGATAGTTCCTCTCGGTAACCCAATCATGTCCTGCGCAGTGTTGAATATGTCGTTCCACAGTCTATCATTTAGATGTAAACAGAACTTTAGAATTCTACAGCGCATAGAAACAAAGTGACAGAGATGTACTTACCTAGCTTCCAAATGGCTCTCCATTTTTGGAAGGTAAAAGTAGGGGCCGGCCCCAATTTCAATGCTCTTTTTCGCATTATGGAAGAAATACAAGCCGAAATCAAAGATCGACCCCGAACAAGGTTCTCCGTCGATCAAAACATGTTTTTCTTCCAAATGCCAACCACGAGGTCTAATTACCGACAGTTGACTGGTAAAATATTTGAAATGCCGGTAAATATGAAACTATAACTTACCTGACAAGAAGGGTCGCAACTTTACCATCTTCTCTCAATTTGTAGCTCTTACCGGCTGATGAAGTAAAAGTTATTTCTCGATGAATAGCATCCCGAAGGTTGACTTGTCCAAGAACGTTATTCTCCCAAGTAGGGGCATTGGAATCTGATGGACAAAAACGCAATAACATGAGTTAGTCGCGAAATAACATTTTGATCCAACGGTTAATAGGTAATCAAGGTCATGATGCGCACATCTCAAACACAGCATGTGTTAAGGATAGTAAAGGATTTATCTGTGTAAAGGCAATTTCCTAGGTTGCGGCTATGCTGCGCTGACGTGTTCACGCTAGGCGAAATTCATTCCAGTCAAACAAACACAAAATGTCACAAAGAACATTACCTTCAAAATCAGCCATGAATTGAGTGGCGCCAGAATTCAAAGCGTTAATGACCATTTTTCTGTCTACAGGGCCTGTGATTTCTACTCTTCTGTCGACGAGTCCAGGGGCAAGAGGGGGACCTGTCCAAGCAGGATTTTCACGAATGTGCTTGGTTTCGGGCAAGAAGTCTGGCAAGTGCCCATTCTCGATTTCCTGTTGTCTGAGGATGCGACGGAGAAGGAGGTCCTTGCGAATAGGATTGTAGACTCTGTGGAGGGTTGCCACGAAATGAAGAGCCTGTGGGGTGAGGATAGAGCGGGCGGAGGGTGGGACTGGAGCGAGGATTTGTACGCCTGGGACGGTTGACATTTGCTTTGTATTGTGGAGTGTTAGGGAGATGTAGATGGAGTAGGTTGGGTTTGGAGCGAGGTTGGGGGGTGGGGTGGGAGTGCGGTGGAAGGAGTGGTGATGCAATGAGGGAATGGAATGAATCGGAACCCAAATTTCAACTGGGCTGAGATGATGAGATGAAAATTTCAGTGGCCTGAATTCTCTTCAGCTAGCACGTGTCTCTTAGTGTCTGATTGGCCTAGAGTCACGGGAACTGGTCTTTGCCGCTGGCTTTGCTTGCTCCTGTCCACGTGATTTTAGTTCGCTGGCTCCATGCACCGTGGGCAAACCATCCCCGCCGAAAACATCCAGAACACGTGATCGTGTAAATTGGGATCACCAGTCAAATGATGTCCAAGGCGCATGCTAGCTGACACTGGAAGAATCATTAAATGATTCATGGATAGCGATGGCGAGATGGTACATTCTCAACACTTTAGAGAACTTATTAAACTAATGACTGAGAAGGTGAATAAGAAGCAACCTTTGGGTTTGACTAAATCCTTCCACTCTGCAGTCTGCGCACTCGCCGACCAAAGACATAGCCATATGAAATGGGACAGTTCAGTAAGGCGCGCTTCGTTGGATTAATACGTGCAAGGGACAGAATTGTGGTGGAATTATATTTTGTGCAAACCAAAAAACAAAGCAATAAATCAACAATGGAGAGGTCTTTTCCATTTGCCAATATTCACACAAAAATGATACTTTGCAGAAGCAACGCGGAAGCGAGGAACTCGGATGGAAGTCGACAGAACGTCGGACAGTGCGGGCTGAAGAGGATTCGCTCGAGTTTGTCACCACAACCCCTTCAGCGCTCGTTCCATCCCAACCCATCTCACACCATACCATACCATACCATCATCTCATCGTACATACCCACTCTCGCTATACCCTCGCCCTCATCTGCACCCTCCTCCCTGATACATGACGTCCCCCTCCGCCTCCTCCCCCCTTCTCATCTCCCTTAGGATAAAGTATCTCAGGACTGCAAACCCTACCGCCACGGCCTCTTCTTCGGCCCAAGCAGACACAGAATCCAACCACACCGTCACACTCCCCCATTCGAGTACCGTCCTGCAGCTGAAGGAACGTATTGAATCTATTGTCGAGGTCCCGAAGCATTTGCAGAGGCTGATTTTCAGAGGCAGAGTCTTGAAAGATGACCACACTTTGCAAAGCTACAATATCCTCGACAATGATGTTCTACATCTAGTGTCTCGTCCTTTTCACACAGAAACTTCGTCTAGGAATGGTGAGTTCGCTTTCGTTTTTTCTCTCTACACAGTTACAACTTAATTTGAGTTCTCGTTCGGCTGACTCGCACCCTATCCACTTGTCCATCTCTGTAGATCAACCTAATCAGATTCCGAGTCAACATCGATCCGCCGGTAGGCATGGGCCTGGTGTGATTTATAGCAATGTTGTGATTGATATTCCAATAGGCTCAGCACCTCCCAATTTGAATCAGGTATGTCACGCAGTCCGCCTTCAATTATCAGGATTCAAACGACTGATCAAGGTCAAACTTGTTTAGATATTCTCGGAGGCATTTGGAGGTAGCCTACCAATGTCCGGTGCAACTAGTGGCATTGTTCAAGTGGTTGGACCTGATGGCGTCCAGTCTTTTGTACGTAGTGTGAATTGCTGTCTGTCGTAGCTGCGTGTCTTAACTCACTTCGGTAGGATTTATCTGGGAATCCTCTTACGGAGAATCTAATTGAACGAGATATGAGGAGTAGTAGTCATTACGAAACTGAATTTCATCGCAGTCAGACGGACCAGCCGGCGCCAACCTCGACCGAATCTGGCCAGACCCCCTCTAATCGTCCACGTCAGAATTCAAGTTCAGGTCACCTTCCTTTACCGGCTTCGACTCCATTTCTTTTTCCTCAATTTCGCCGAAGT
The DNA here is from genome assembly GCA_025602915.1 of Paraphysoderma sedebokerense. Classification (NCBI taxonomy): domain Eukaryota; kingdom Fungi; phylum Blastocladiomycota; class Physodermatomycetes; order Physodermatales; family Physodermataceae; genus Paraphysoderma; species Paraphysoderma sedebokerense. The sequence goes on from JAHLJZ010000133.1 coordinate 10,278, forward strand.
TTGAGCCAAACCAATCTCGGCTCATCGTTCAATCCTTCGCTTTTCAATAGTTCCTCCCCTCCTGTCACCTCGCAACGAAGCTCTTCAACATCCGGAAGTCAATCTGCTGTAGACGTGCGGCTTGCAAGAGCAGCAATTCAGATAGAAAATTTAGAAAGGGCACTCCAGTTAGGTCATGACTTTGTTGCCAGCTCTTCTTCCGTTGCCCATTCGTCACCTGAGCATTTGCACCATGACTTTTCAGCTTTACTCACTGCCGGTATGATCCTAATTCATTGTCACTCCCCTTTTGGACCAATGACTAATTTTGGTTTTGTTTATCTGCAGACTCGGCAATAGTGTCTGAAGCTTCACAAGCTGCATCGTCTTCTCGAACGCCTTCGGAACGACTTGGCTCTGTTCTACAGGCTATGATTGAGACGCAAGAATCACTGTCCCCCTTCTTGTCGACCGTCGCCGAAAATCTACAACAACAAAATCAGCTAAATTTTGAAGAGAGGAATCGCCTCCAGAGAACTACAGTGGTTGCGTCACAACTGATGAGGAGGCTTGCTCACTTGTACAGTGTAGTATATCCTTTGGTTGGGGGAGTGCAGGGCGAATCTGTGAATCCATATGCATACGTTCCTGGACAGTCCAGCTCAAGAAACATATCTGAATCGTTGGGAAATCGGTCGTTTGAGACGTAAGTAGATTGTTGTGTTCAATGTAGTTTATTTGTACTGTACTCATCCGCTTCTTCATTGCGCTTCTACCCCTCAGAGATCCATGGCAGCCGAGTTCGACAATTTCTCGTCCGCAAAATACATCTTCAACTGTATTTGTACCTATGCCGACATCGCAGCCTTCTATCAATAATCCCTATGCTGAAGCGCCTGGGCAGGATGGTCCCAACCGTGCGCACGACAGACTTGACAACAATCAGAGAACAATCCCATTACGACGTTCATCGCTGACCGGTTTGGAAGGTCGTGTTCGAGGAGGATTAGCGAGTGATCGAAGTAACCGGTCATCTAACCCCACGGAAAATTCTAATGATTCTTCCAGGAGAACGGGGCAAACGATTACAGAGGGGAACGACTCATACCGTGAAACAATGTCATCTGGCACCACAGCTCAGCCTAATAGTGACACGGTATCCCAAAATGTCCAGGGTGATCCGCTCGCTTTTGTTTATGATCTATTGTCTGGTGCAATGTTCAGTGCCGATAATGGCAACCAACGATCGACATGGACGCAAGCGTCCAATCCCCAACAAAATTCTTCGGCGACGCAAACTTTAGTGAATCAAACCTCCCAATCATCCACGCAAACTGGTTCCTCGGGTGGCTTCTTTGACCTTCTCAGAAACGTTATGGCAAATGGAAATGGGGTAGTTATGTTCGGGGATTCCGGTGGTGCAGGGATTGCTGGTTCTCGATCAAACAGAGTTACTGCCCAAGCTCGGCGTACAAATGGCACTGTTGGTACACCTGCCAGTTCGTCTCGGCCTTCAACGTCGACCACTGAACCACAATCAAACCGTCGACCAGAGAACGCCTCGGCTTCTAGAAGTGCTCGGCGGACAACGCCGACCAACGGCAATAATACATCATCCTCGAGAAAATCTACGGATGCCAGTCGAGTTACGTACAACTTGGGCCGACTTGGATCGCTAGTTTCATCAATTCTAAGAATCCACGACAGTCGTCGGTCGGAGAACCCGCCCAGGATGTTAGCTGAAGTTCTTTTCCCTTATTCCCCTTCTTCATCCTGCGATTCCACTTCCATGGGTTATTTATACAGAAGGATGGCCGAGGTGTTAACAGTACGAGAGGCCCGCCAAATAATGGATGGTAACCCTCATGCCCTAAGGAACATTCATCCTGTTTTAAACGAGTATATCAGAAACACTATTCTGAATGGCTCATCTATAACGGAAGATAGCATCGATCGTGCCACTTCTTTCTTTGTGGAACGTCTCTTGCTTTCGATGGATTTGGATCGCTATTTAGAGGTATGGGTTGTGTACTCACTTATTTTCTACAGTAAACAACGGTTCTGATGGTTCATTTTACATCTATTTCATTACAATTAGTCCATTGCTCAAGGTGCTTCTGCCGCGATATCCGCTCAAACAATTCAGGCAACATCTCGTGAAGTTTTGACAAACGCTATCCGCCGATTGATTCATCTGATTGTGTCTGTTCGTCCGGGTCGAGAATCGACTTACACCTATTGGTCCAGAGATGTTATATTTTGGATTAGAGATTTCTTCTGTTCCTGGCGCGAAGCATTGTACTCATTATTTGGTGATGACATGGACGGAGGACATCAAGTTTTACATCATATAGCCACTGAGGTTGGTTTCCGTTTCTCTTCTTTTCGTTTTCTTTTTGTTTTGGATCAATGTGAAGTAAATGTAACCGGTTACCATTTTCGTTTCAGTTCCTGCGAGATCATTCTACTCTCTGGTTATCCCTTGTGTCCGGTGGAGGCAACGTCACTATCGGCGTCCTCGCGGATAACATTATCCCTAGAGTTTGCAACATAACTTCAAATTCTTCCACGTCTTCTCAACCGCCATCTTCGACTCCTGCTGTCGCCTCTGCCCTCCCAGCCAATGATGCGGCCGATCAGTCAAGTCCGTCCGATACGGAAGCAAGGCCGAACAAACGAAGAAAGGTTGGGAGTGAAAATGGTGAAGGTGAATCTTCTCGTATTTTGCATCAACTCCTAGAGACTAGTCTTTCAAGAGCCAACGTTGATTGTATGTTTTTGTATCTTTTGTTTGTTGTCAATCGTTGTGCATGCTCGTCTTCACGCTGTTTACACTTCGGGGCTGTCAATTAACTCCGCCTCCTCTTTCTTTGTCTATAAATGTAGCTTCAATATGTGAAGGTATACTGTCCGATGCTTCGGCCCTATCAAGTGACTTTCAACGAACGATGCGGAATGATGTTGCATACCACCGTAGTGTTAGGGAAACTTTGGCCGATTTAGAAGTCGGATTTGAGCAACCAACGGTTTCATCCCAGGATGACGTAAAATGTGACGAAATTGATGAAGACGTTAGCTGCAATAATATTGATGATATTTTAGGTGTGTAATTACATGTTTAGCTTGCCCTTAATTTAATCAAAATCATCCAAGCGTGTCCTGACATGTTTTTCCTTTCAACAGAAGACTCGAAATCACTGACAGATGTGAGTACAAAATACGAATCTCCTGAACCGCTAGGGCTAGAAGATTCCGATAAATCTGCAGAAGTCGACATAGCCAAGATGGATTTAGACGTGGCTGAGACGGTTTCAGAAAATGGCAAAGAATGCAGTGACGACAAATAATAATAGTGTTTCCAAGAATGATTAATGTAAATATATTATCGTAATCATACCGTGAAGAATGCGCGGCTGCTTAATGAATTTATGTATGAACAATTGTGCCACAGATGTGCCATCTAAGTTGGATAACATTTGCTCTCATGACAGTTTCACAATTTTCCCATCTAGGCTTGTATACGAAAAAAAAAAGAATCAGCATGCTTAATATGATGAAAACTAATTTTGAGAGACTAGCACATGTCATTGGAAGAGAGTAACAAGCGACTATACGGTTAGTTTCAGCTGGGTGTTGGTCCCTATCATTATCTGGCACGACGATTTTCAAGAACTTACGAAAAATTGCCACGTTCGTTCTTCCATTTAATCCGGACCTAAAATCAAACATGTAATTGATGTGACACCTGCTTGATTTAATCAACAATACATCATTAGGTCACCCTCCATCATTTCACTATGATTGGGATTCAACATAAAGTTAATGTCTTAAGTGCTTGTTTTCTTCAAAATTCGACATTTCTATATATACATTCTATATACATAAGCTGACACCCGAGTATATCCTCGATACAATCAATATTCTGCAAATACATTCCCTGAGGCATCTCTTGCAGATGTGGTCTGTTTGTCTGAGTACGAAATTCAGTATGTCAAGATACTCTCGTGTTATCCCTCACATTTACGAGATTTTAAGATGTCTCGCGGATACCTTGACACAAGACGTGTATGCATCATCTTCAGGAAGGCAATTTCGCGAGGGCTCGTTAGACATTGCATATTTCGGCAGCAGAATGTGTTCACGGACCGTTATAATGAGTGATCCTCTGCATTCAAAATCCCATCAATAGAAGTTTTAAATAATTAATTTTTCAGTTGTGTTCAAGCATCCCTTTGGTGAATATACGAGCTATGGAATGAATGAAACATGAAATTGCAAGTGACTGGTAAACGATGACATGAACTATTGTCTCTTTTTAGATGAGAACATGGACAACAGGGATAAATAAATGTTAACCGTTCCAATCACAAAAAAGCACGTCAGCGAATGGTTACAGCTTATCCATTGACAGCAACATTAGCTGCAACTGGAATACCAAAGGTATTTATAGGAGATAATGAAATACAAAGCGTTTTTCATGAGTTTCAAATACGATAGTAAAACAAAACGAAAATGATGTCTTCATTCCTTGATACAAACAGTTGAGATTACAGTTTTAAAATAATAATCCAGTTTTCTCTTACACAACACAGTACTCTCTTAACTCTTGCTAGGCATAACAAGTATAATGTTGATTATATGAGCCACGAAATGGCGAAGGATACATCTCGAATACTCGAGATCTGAGTTTAATCAACGATACAACGTATTGGTTGGCCGAAAGTCGTAACGCAAACAGAAACATACAAAGTCATTGTTCTCGCCGCTATATAGTCTATTGGGAAATATTTCTAGGATGATTCCTCAACGGTGTCGCGTGGAAAAATTGAGTAGACAGAATCTCGATTTCAATCCAAGGTAATGCTCGAATGTAGAGGGAGAAATTTATCTGAATTGGAAACTGCTTGATACTAACTAATGGTTTCGATCCCAAAGCCCGATTCATATGAATGGTCATCGGAAAGTGGCTGAAATATCATCAAAGGCACTCCAAACACTTAGTAGTGCGACATAAAGATATTCTTAAGTAAGCAAGCGTGAAGTCAAAAATGTTGGGGCTAATCTTCTGAATGTATACATCCTGCGAGATACAAGAGATCGCATGCGATGTTATTATTCAAGAGAAGAAAGTGATTTAGAGCTTAAGAGACTCCTCTATATCCTCTGGTTCTTTGTAAGTGTGTGACTATGCCAATAGATTGCAATAATTGAGAATGCGATTGTTTGTTTGAGAAATTAAATTTGGCGCAAATGTAACAGAGGGATGCTTGACCAAGAATGTCCTGCGAATATTGCCGGAGATGTCCTTATGACGTCGCGGGGGAATATTCCCGGCGATATGTCACAGAGGCATTCCAAAGGCGAAGATATCCTCGAGTCATCTTTGGTGAGGACGCCCCCGGGGTGTGTGCTGTAAACCATCGCGGCGCGAGGATATTTTCAGGACATCTTGAGGGAAGGTCGCGAGGACATCCCACGAGACGTCCTACGGACATCACTGGATCATGGGTGTAAACCATCTTCCTGGGCAACTCGTGACCGGAAATCGCGAAGGTGAAACGAGGTTGTCAATTACGAATTATAACTTACAAACTTTTATCAATGATTTTATTAATCATTTTGCATTGGAAATATATAATACAAACACTTAACCTTGAATATTTGCAAAATCATTACGTTTTCTTGTAGGGAAAACCCACATAATACACGCTATGCCTGGTGTCGTCTGAAGCGACATCCCACTTCTGTTACGAGTTTGGACGGTGATAGGGAGAGCATCAGTCACGACGACGAGCGGTAGAATTCATGGGAGGATCACTCTAATAATTGACAGCGTGTAAGAAATACAAGTAATGTAAGGATGATGCAGAAGAGGCAATTCGTGAAACAAAAATTAGAGATTGTTCATTTCTCTTGTTCGCTCCTTTCCTCCTCTTTAAATACCAAACTCCATACGCAATGCTTCTATTGAGGAAGATGACACATTATGTTATCGTTTCACGACAGTGTTTCTATCCTAATTGAAAGAGGGGATCGAGGTTAGCTTTATCGACCAATTGAGGCCTGTGTCTACCTTATTAGATTTACCTGATCGGCTGTTAGCTAAATTGATTTCCGCATCGCCGTATGTCAAAGAAGAAAACTTCACTGTGATTTTAGGACTTATAATGATAATACTAACGTTTAGATGCTCCCTGAAGATAATTTGATATGCTTTTCGTACAACCGATTGTTCAAATCACTAGAATACTTAGCATTGCTGGTTAAGAGTGAATGATAGTTTCCTAGTTCATATGTTAACGATTCATCCAATATTTGTTTATGTCTGATACACTTACACGTAAAAATTGTTATCTGTTTCAAGTTATGATGTTTGATGATTTTTGCGATGTTTATGTCGATATCAATCCATTCCTTTCGCAATGGATTTAAAACTGCAATGAGCTATTGAGTACATGAAACAATTATGGATACCAACAGTTAGCATTCATTCTGTTTCCGCAAAGCATGATATCTTGTGACAACTAAGTTCCTAGTATAGAAACATTAAGGCATTGTGCAGTATTTCTCTACGAGTTTCGAAGCTGTTTCCCATCTCTAATCCTGAGTTTAATATACCAGGCCCAAAGGAACGCCGTATATATCCAAATTATAAGCAATGTGTACTTTGCGAAGTAAATCTCTTTGATGGGTTGAAGCAGGCAAGGTTAATTAGGTTTAGCCTATCTATGATGTCACTTCAGTGTTACAGACGAAGCCTTCCGGCGTAAAAAAATAAGAACCAAAGTTACTTTCATGGACACTCAAGATACTTCTTAGGCATGTGAACAGGTCTGCCTTTTGGACACTCACCCGCCCGCCCAAATTTTGCCGTAGTCGCGCGCTTGTCAGCAATGCCTCGAAGCGAAGACTCTGTTACACCTGCGGGTGTGCGTCACGTACAATTTATGTGACAACCTCCTTTGACAGTGGTTAAAGGACGGAGAAGATTATTGGGAGGATCAAGCAGTTTGTGTAGTTTTCGGGATGATAGCTAAGTATTGACGGTTTTGGTTTTGTGCTATTTGAAGGCCGAAAAAGCATAAAACGGCTGATTTTGGGAAGTGTCAGTAGTTTACTTTATCCTGGGTTCTACATTCTACCGTGTCGGCATTTTGTATCATTTGTGTGACATGTGTATCCCGTTTTATATGCCTAATGAACTTAATTCCATTCCATCTTTGTTTTGTGCTTTGTTATGGTATATTGAACGTGGCACGCGTGACTCATCAAAGCTCATTTCTCCTAGTACCCGTCTTGCAAGCCAGTTATTATTGGTGAGTACTATTTTTATTTTTCAGAAAGGTTTTGATGATTGAGTCTGCGTGGTGTCAGAAACTAGGATATTTGGGGATCTTTTCCTTCCCCCGGAAATGACACAGTGTATGTTATCGTTTCCTCAAGACACTGGCGACTCCCGACTGTACACAATGTCTGGCGACCTGAAAGAAAGTCATCACACTCCCCAGAGCATGTTAGATATCGCCACAAGGAGCAGATTGATTAGGAATGAGCTTCAATATGTTTAGTTTCAACTCTGATGGAATATCACGCATTATTAGCCGACCATGTTATCCTTGTGTTGTCAAGGAGTGACCCTGGCAAAACACATTCCAAATCGAGAGATGAATTCTTTCCCTCTCCACCTCGGACTCATCGATTTACCAAAGGAAATAATCTCACGAATTGCAGAGTACCCTTTCTATCCATTCCGGAAATTAAAGTCCACAAGAGATGCCTTCTATAGAACAGACTCGGCTTCCGACAATTTCTCAGACCAGCCCGACCCTAATGTCCCTCCCACTCCTTATCATGTCAGATAATATACGTAGGGTCTTATTATGTCTATTTGGAATAAGAGAATCTTCTATGTGATTGTCTGACATATCTACGCCTAGGGTCAAGTTTGTCAAGTTAGGTCTAATTGGAATAAGGGAATCTTCTGTGCAATTGTCTGGCATGTCTACGGTGTCTGATTTGGAACACAAGGGCCTGACACAGCCGAAGGCCGAGGCGCATATGAGACAGTGAGAACGTATCACTGACTTTTTTGCACTTGTGTCAGCTTTCAACTGTCTCATTTTGCTTACTATTTATAGCAACATATTTTGCTCCGAATCAGTCCAATTCTCCGCCACGCAAGTGGACCAACCAAAGGGCCAAAGGTGAATTGGTAAATTTGAAGATTGGTCTGGTTTGTTCAGATAAAATGCATCAGTGATGGTACAATAAAATGGTGGCGTATCTATGTTCATTCAAATTGTTTCAACTACGAATTGTTAACAAATTTTTCATTATGGTGATATGTTGATACCATTTTTATTTCAATTCACTTGCTTTCATGGTCCCGATCAACACTGTTAAACAGGATATTTAATTTTTCAAACTGACACAATACACAACAATAAAACATCGAAAATAACACATTAAAAAGTCAGATATTTAAGCGACATTCGATCTGTTGATGTTAGTTACTGATCCAGCTTTGAAGCTTAAGCCTAAAGCAGATCTCTGTGCAGCAGCAGTGCTACTCACGCCAGAAACCGATTTAGAGCTGACACCTCCACCAGACCTGTGAGCACCAGCCGTACCACTGAAACCGGACACGGACTTCGCATTATCGCTAGAATTACCCATCAGTACCTGGTAGATCTTCACACCAAACAAGAGGAACAGGGTAATGCTGGTAGGTATAAAAATTAAAAAGTTTTGAAGAATAAATTGAATTCGCGAGGGTTCATTCGGAGCGTACAAAACAGTAAGACCGATTAAAAATGAAAGTAAAATGTTGTAAATTGATAACGCAACGGCTTTGCTTTCATTATGAGTTTCGTAAACTTGGCGCGTTTTCCTGTATTAAAAGTTTACAAACGGTTGATCCATTGCGATAAAACGAACAGGAATTAACTGAATCATACCAGGCTAAAATGGCCCCAACCAAGACGAGAAGACCATTGAATACGTAAGTTATGATTGAAAATGCAGCATTCGCATTGTCGGAAACACATTCAATAACAAAGCTCTGGTCATTGGAAAGGGCAATTTTCCTTGGTTTGGGAGGATCGACTACGACCCAAGTCACACTCAGAACCTGCAAGTAGAAAACAAAGAAATGAATCAGTAATTTGCTCACCGGCCAATACCGGAATTGACGTACAATTTCCATGGCAAGAATACTGGAAACAAATATAAGCAGCATTCTCAACGGAATAGGGCTAGCATTGACGGTCTTCGCTTCGAAAATCTTGTAAATTCGATAAGATTTTGCCAAGATAGCCGAGTACAACAATCCAAACCCAAGTGTACTCAAGAATGGGCGAGTTTTGCAAATAACTTCGTTGGGTATTCCATTGAATACGAAAGCATTTGAAAAACAGATCATAATACCAAATAAAGAAATGTGACAGAAAAACGGAGAAATTGCTTTAATGTATCTATGTTCGCGACGGAGATGAATGAAAACACTGCATGCTGCAGTGATTAAGATCATGATAGTCGCGACGACCGATGTAGCGGCAAACCCAGGATCTGCCAAGATCGGTTCATTAATGGAGCGCAGGCAGTACTTTCCATTTTTGCTGAGAGCAGAATTATCACCGAGACATCCGAGACGAGCTTGCCATAATGCTGGGGCTTGCGGCTGGAAATCAGCAAAACCAGTTGGCAAAACGGCATACTGACGGCTATCTATGATTTGAATAACAGCGGAGTCTCGACCAATATTTCGCTGGTTTTCATCCTGAACAAACGATAATATTGATTAGTTGATGATTGACCAACGTTTGATGAAGATGGCATGAAAGGAACGAACCATTTGAATTTTGCCAAAAAATGTGTTGGCATTGAAATTTCTTAACGCCTGCCTAACATCAGTTCGGTTGACAGAGTTTGCTTTCAAGAGTGCCAATTGCTGCAACAAACAAATCTGTGTTAAACATCGTTTCTCAACCTTCGCTAATATTACGTTGTACAAACCAACAATACTCCTGCTGCTGTGCCACTGGCATGGGTCTACAACAGATTGGGTTAGAGAGTCAGATGTTTTTAAAAGTAAAGCCAAGGCACACTCACATATGTTGGGTGATCGGGATCCGAGACATTGTAATTTTCTTGCATCCATTTTCTGAAAGCTACACTGTACCCCTTGGAACCAGGGAATGACGATGATTCAGCTTCAAACCCCATGGTGTGGTGCCATTGAGTCGGCGACATGATGTATTGTCCAGCAAGAGAGTTGTTGGCGTTCAGATAGCCCGGTTCGGTGGGGGCAACGGTGATGAAGACATGATGCCAGTCATGTTTCAAAGTTTGGAGAGCACTAAGCGTGATTTAAATACAGGGAGCAGTGTTAATGAGATCCAGAAGCAAAGAGTGTGCCATAAAATTTACACACTTGGTCATCAAAATGCCATCTTCGTTCAACCCAAAAGTCATGAGAATTTCGGCACCAGTATCACGACCCGTTTCCAAGAGTTTGACAAGCTGATCGACACTGGATTTGCGACCTGGGCCGTAGGTATAGTTTCCGACAACCACCTCGAGATTCAAATTACTTCTGGCAAAATCAACCGCGGCAGCACCGGTAGAGGTCGTGAATGCGGCTTCATCTGAAATCAGCATGAATACCTTTTTGTAGCCAAGAGTTTTGATATATCTTAAAAATGGATAGGCTAAGTAGTTGAAGTTTAAGGATAGCGGTTAGCAGCCTTTTTCCTAACTTTTCTGAACTTAACTGCCATATACTTACAGTAGGTATCAGCGGGCTACAGGATATGGGTACAAAAAATTGTCAGACGATTCAGTGTATCCATGTATCACACTCTCGAAAGTAATTTTAGCTTACCAAGTGGATTCCAAAGACGTTTGTATATCTCGGTGTATACACCGTTCGCGGGCCTGTACAACACTGAATTTGAAGAATATTGTTGTCTTGAGCAAATGCAGAAGCATTCAAGGTCTGCGAAACAACGACCGTTTGAGAAGTATGGCCACCCTAAAGAGATAAAAGGGAATATCGACAGAACCAGGCGATTTTGATAAGGAGATCAATGTCATGGATATTTGTTGAGAAGTAGGACAAAGTAAAGGTGGTGTTACTATGTGCATATCATTAACGACAATATCTCAAATCATACTTACAATAACGAAATCGAATGAGTCCGCTTCAATAGCAGTTTTCACTGCTTCGGCAATTAATGTTGCATTCCCTCTCAGAGAATTCGTGTTCACGTTGGTATGGTTAATTAAGTAAGTGTCACCATTAATTTGCTGCAGAGTTTCATTGGGTTTAACTTTGTCAGCAAACTGAAAATTTGAGGGAGCTATGGGACTTTTTTCTCTGAAATACTTACAATACCGTTCATCACATCATTCACATAATGGACCCAGAATTGGACACCTGTCAATTAAGTCAGTTAGGCACTACCAGACTGAGACAACCCAAAATCAGTTGCTGATATTAATGTATTATAATACCTTGGTGAGCTTGAGTCTCTGAAACGTAACTCCCAATGGATGTATTGGTTGTGAAGTATGTTCCGACCCGCAAGTATTTTGTTGCGCCCTGCACTGGTAGGGACGCTGCGCCAATAAGCATTAACAAGTGCACTATGCGCCACATTTGTCAAGATTTTATCTCTATGAGCAAATGATAGTGGGGAAGAGGAGCGGTTGATACTGCAACATACACACGGGAACGGCGTCCTCTTATGGTGTGAAATTTCTCAGCTGATACCCCTGGAAAAAGCACAAATTTCCAAGTGACTGAAGAAACTGCGACCGTTCCGTTGTATTGGCTTTTTCTCCGTCTTGACACTGTCAGAACAATATATGAACATAGGGGTCGAGTCTTCAAAGGCTGTCCAGGGCCAACAAAAATATAATACACTCTGGATGCGTGCAGCAGTTAGGAGCATTGTGATGGCGTCATGACACGAGAACAGCTGCGTCGACAAACCCTTCTCTTCCTTTCGTCCGACGACTCATCGGTTAATTTTACACAATGCCAACAGCGGTATATTAAAATGGAGCCTTCGAGACGGCGAATTTGTAAGCATCGACGCACGTTTATATCAGTGAAGAGAGGAACTATCGAAGATGTAAATTCCATTGGTATTAATGAAGAGTGCAGCCATCGAAGTGTGAATTCGCATTTCGGAAGCCCCGCAGGATGAGAAATTTCGACTGTCCGATATGACAAGGTCCTACTTGAAAGCATTCAGAACTTCTGAAATGTAATTGCGCTTTCTGATTTCAACTTGTCTCAACGTTACCGGACTACGAGGTAAAGTTTGAGTATTAGTTAAGCGCAAACAAATATTGTTGTAATATCGCTGCACCTCCACAAGGAATACTTAGCCTTTCCCTTGGGTTTCAATTATTCTCGCACCCTCTCTGTTCTCGACATATCTGTTTTGTAATAAAATGATGTTCTTGGCTGTAAGAGAGCAGTCACTGCCACGTTATACATTTTTCCTACTTTGCGGAAGCAAAGAGCAGAGAGCAGAGAGCGCTTGACAGAATAAATGCAACCCTCCAGTTGATCCCCGGCTTTTCATGTCAATCTCTCAATCTCTTCGAAGGTGTCTATTCCTCGTATAATTCGCCCACTCCAGTTTCTTGAGGAAAACATTAATCGATTGCATTTTACTGAATTTTTGTTTCTGAAACTAGTTTCGTCGGCCAGGTGGTTGAAGAGATACCAATCACTTGTCAGAACCTGGCAACAGAAAAATTTGAGACTGCAGACCGTGCCTCAGGCAGATATGCTCAAAAATTATTTAATTGTATTGACTTACAATCATACAACCTGGTATCATTTATGACATGTAACGGAAGTACAAAAATAAAGAATGGAGGGTTAGAGGAATAATTAAGATTGACCGGATCTGTTGATATTTGTAGCAGAACCCATTTTTAAACTCACAGCCGCAATGGAGCGTTGTCCGCCAACACCGTTTACGCCAGAATTTTCAAAGCCTGACTTGTGAGTACCCCGAGACCCGCTGAACCCAGTAACAGGCTTCGAGTTAGCTACAGGGCTTCCAATCAGAACCTGGGCAATTCTGATACCAAATAGCAGAACGAGAGTAATTGTGGTGGGGATGAAAATTAAGAAATTTTGGATAATGAATTGAATACGAGATGGCTCAGATGGAGCATAGATCACAGTGAGACCAATCAAGAAGGAAAGAAGGATGTTGTAAATGGATAAGGCCACTGATTTGCTCTCATTATGGGTTGAGTAGACTTCGCGGGTTTTCCTGTTGACATTATTTGGTTAGAAAATAGACGTACAAAGCCTAAAGCAATTTGACAGTGAGCTTACCAAGCTAGAATTGCACCGATCAATACCAAAAGACCGTTAAAAACATAAGTTATAATTGAAAACGCAGCATTGGATTTTGCAGAGACACATTCAACAATGAAATTTTGATCATTGGACAAGACGATTTTCGTTGGTTTGGGTTGATCAACTATTACCCAGATCGCACTTATGAGCTGCAAATAGAGTAGATGCGAAAGCAGAAAGATGTCAACATACGAAAACAAGAATTATTAATTCGTCCCGAACGTGAGCGAAGTAGTCAAAAGATCCTTACAATTTCAGCACCGACAATGGTAGTGACGAACGCTAGGAGCATTTTGATTGGAATAGGACTTGCATTAACAGTCTTCGCTTCAAAGATCTTGTAAATCCGGAATGATTTGGCCAAAATTGCAGAATACAAAAGTCCGAATCCAATTGTACCCACGAAGGGACGAGCGATGCAAATCTTTTCGTCTGGTATCCCGCTGAATAGAAAAGCATTCGAGAAACACACGATAATGCCAAATAGTGAAATGTGGCAAAAGAATGGAGAGATCGCCTTGATGTATTGGTGGTTGCGACGGAGGTGAATGAAAACACTGCACGCGATGGTTAGTAAGATCATGAGAATTGCAACAACAGAGGTTGCGACAAATCCGGGATCAGAAGAAATAGGTTCGTTGATAGAACGTAAGCAATATTTTTCATTTCTGCTCAAAGCGGAATTATCACCGACACATCCGAGACGGGCTTGCCACAATGCTGGCAACTGCGGTTGGAAATCGGCAAAACCAGTGGGCAGAACGGCATATTGACGGCTCTCAATGATTTGAAGAACAGCCGAATCTCGACCAATATTTCGTTGGTTTCGATCCTGTGAGCAAGAGATTAGAAATGAGACAGAGAGGACGATTCGAATCTCAAACACACCATTTGCATTTTTCCGAAAAATGTGTTAGCATTAAAATTTCTCAGAGCTTGCCTAACTTCAGTACGATTGACTGTATTCGCTTTTAAAATTGCCAGTTGCTGTATATGTATTTGGTGTCAATTATCGGCTGCAGCATACGTACGACAAAAAAAAACTTTTACGAACCAACAAGACTCCCGCAGCAGTGCCACTGGCATGAGTCTTTGAGAAAAATTCTATTAGCAATTAAAGAATGTGAAATGGAATATTAGCATACTCACATAGGTTGGGTTGTCCGGATCGGAACTGTTGTAAGTAGTTGTCATCCATTTTCTAAACTCTTCAGTGTATCCCTTCGAACCAGGGAAGGAAGAAGATTCAGATTCGAAACCCATCGTATAATGCCATTGAGTTGGGGACATGACATATTGGCCAGCAAGAGAATTGTTAGCATTTAGATAACCCGGTTCGGTTGGGGCCACTGTAATGAAGACATGACGCCAGTCATGTTTGAGATTTTGAAGAGCACTACAGATGAAAAGAAGCGAAGAATATTGTCAATCATGGGGCCAGTGGAGGAGTGATTATGGCGACGTACTTTGTCATCAAGATGCCATCCTCATTTAAGCCGAAAGTCAATAAGACTTCAGCACCAGTGTCACGACCTTCTTCCAGTAGACGGACAAGTTGCTGGACAGTCGATTTCCTACCAGGACCATACGTGTAATTTTTGGCTATGACCTCAAGATTCAAATTGCTCCTAGCAAATTCAACAGCGGCAGCTCCGGTGGTGATTGTGAAAGCAGCTTCATCGGAAATGAGCATGAAGACCTTTGTATGCCCAAGAGTCTTGATGTATCTCAAAAATGGATAAGCTAAGTGCACAAATCGAGTCCACAATCAGCTTTACGATTTTTATTGAAGGATTTTGCGTTTTACTTACAGTAGATGTCAGCAGGCTAAAGAAAAATCACATTTGCTTTAGCATTTTCCAGTCAATCGACTGTAGAACCTAGGAAATATACGCACCAAATGAACTCCGAAGACATTTGTGTATCCTGGAGCGTAAACCGAACGGGGGCCGGTACAACATTGAATTTGGAGGATATTGTTCACTTGAGCGAATGTTGAATCATTTAACGCTCTCGAAACAGCAACAGTTTGTGAAGTGTGGCCACCCTAATCAGTTGGCAAATTGTTTAGTTTCAGTGCAGACGAATCAATAAATGTTTGGACCAAAGATACAAAAATCCTTACAATGACGAAATCGAATGTGTCAGCTTCAACTGCATTTTTCACTGCCTCTGACACCAATGTTGCGTTTCCTCTCAATGCATTTGTGTTTACATTGATGTGATCGATGAGATATATTTCACCATTGACTTCCTGAGAATTTAGAATAAAAAAGTTGAAAATTTCTGTTAGTGTTTGAAATGTACTGACAGCCGACCATAACTGTCATAGTATGATTGTGAAGACACGTACAAGGCCCTTCAATACATTGTTAACGTAGTGTACCCAAAATTGGACACCTATCAATTAGAATTGCATGAGGCATGCGTAATAATTAAATCAAATGGATTAGTATAATAGAAATTACCATGCAGAGCCTGTGTTTCAGAAACATAACTTCCAATTGACGAATTTGTCGTGAAATATGTTCCGACGCGAATGGTTTTTGCTGCATGAACGGAGGGGAGCAAAGCTACGCTAATTAAAAGAAAAAGACGTATTGTACACCACATTGTGTTTAATTTTTCAACGTTAATGCAATGTGGAATGTGGGATTTCTGCGATATCTGTAATGGAAGGAGACTATGGCAACTTTTTCACTTGTATTTTCAGTGAGGAGTGCGATTGTGCCAACGTCGTAATTTATAATCCGCCCATCGGAGTAATGTCGGTCTAGAATTCGAAATTCAAAATGAAGAAGAGCCAACCAGTGGCCAACCACGATGGCGATACAAAAATAATTCTTCCGCAACCTGTTCTGACAACTGTCTACCTTCGTCTGGATTGGACATTTCCAGTTCGCGTGATTCAGCGTTATGTTCTGGCCCCGGAAGATGCGAAATCGAATAATTTGCAGCTACGATGCTGACATCCTTGTCCCCGTCATCGCAGCAATTCATCATCAACACAGACGGACGTTTGAAATTTACCAATGACGCTGCCATGGGTTGTGGCTTCTGGACTTGTGATTTCAAAGTGACAAGCTGGAGGCAATTGTCTGCGTTTCACGCTCCGATTTCGAAAGATGTTGTTTGCCGTTGATGTGCGTCCACGATAGCAATACTGTTATGTACATCATCGGCAGACAGCATCCCTTTGGAAGCATCCATACCTTGAATAATTCACTGATATTACCATGATGTCAGAGTAATTTATTTGACAGTACAGTGACAACTAGAGGCATGCACACACTATGAACACGGAACCGCAGTTTTATTCGGACAACAGACGACTGCAGCCCTCCTGAATGAACAGTTGTCTGTTCTTGTGTTACTGTACAAAATCGTAACTCAAAGAGTTTGCAATATATGACAACCGTTCTCGAATTGTTAGTTTAAAACTTTAAGAAAGTTTAGTGTGGAGGTGAAATATCGAACAAAGAATTCAAAGTGGCATGTGTGACAGTAATTCATCGTTTTTTCCAAAAAGCTATTCGTACACCGCCTCCATCCAATAGATGAGAGAGATTGAACTTCATCATATAGTGAATAAACACGGATGCTTCGTTGCGGAATTGCATTCAAGAAGGTTGTTGAACTGGAAAGACAGAAACACTTCGCATATCTGGAATTGATGATGATTTGGCCGTTAGATATGGCGAAAGAAGTGAAGTAAAATTTTGGAATGTGAATGGCGTTATCATGAAATCAGTAGTAATCTCCTTTCAATAACATCGTTAGCGATATGGGCTCATACACTCTCTAGAATCCTTGGATTCAGTCGTCCAAGTTGCTCAGATTCAAATTACAGACTCCTCACTCTACCTCATGTTATTCGGATGTGCTTGAGAAAGCCGTGTGTCCGTGTTCATTTTTACTCGCTTCGTCACTTACTCAATTGAAGCAGTGCACTAGATTAAGGCGAAACGGGGTGAGCTACAACACTATCGTAAAAGCGAGCACATCTTCTGCAACAAGCCGTCACAGTTCACTGTCCATGAACAAGAGAAAAGATTGAAAACTAGTTCAGTCGTTTGCGTTTAGCGGATTAACAAACAACAGAGGATGCTGTGAGGCGATATCGAATTTACGAGACGGACAGTGCTTGACTTTAGCGAGCTAAATATGCGGGGAATCCCAGAAAAAAAAGGAAAATGAAGTTATTATTCACACCGACTTGAAAATATAGAATCTCTAGTGTCACGGCTTGATTGCGTCGTTATTTACGGGAGTATCTGACAAGAGTCTCGATAGCGCAACTTTTGTCATGATATGGAATTATGATAGGAGCCTGACCCCCGATATTGATGTCACAGAGCAGTCGAAACTGAAAGAAAGTTTTTGCGAAATCAAGATGTCGACCATTCGGAGTAAAGTGCTCAGTCAACACACTCAGTTGACAAATTTCGGCGGATGCGAACCGAGTGCTACATTCCTCAATAGTTCAATCTGTTACGAAAGAGAGATTTAATAACGGCTGGCTTTCGGGCGTTTTTATCCTGACAACGGTTAAACTCGCAGACTATTGTTTGATACCCGTTGACAATATCATTTACGTCGGAAGAAGCCTTTGCGAAGTCTACATTGTACAGACAGTCAAATGTAGCAGCCCGTGCGGATGATAACTTCCTGATAAATAGCGGAGAGAGAGAGCTAGAGCCGCTCAGAGCTCAGTCTTTATTCCCGATACTCCTCGAATTTCGCTGAATGTGTCACAATCAGGGCGGCAAGTCGCGCAACTTTAATTCCATATATCACTCAGCATTGCAATTATCATTTTTTTCATAGTTCCAGTCGATGTCTTAAAAGAGATATTATTTCGTCATCCCGCACCTGTGCAAAGGGCAAAGCATTAGTTATCCATGTGTTTCCACTGGATACAACACTACCTTTCATGCACATTACCCCTCAATTGGGTTGGCCACAGGTTGTCTGGACCATTTGTCCGAGTCAGCTCGACGTCTCTGGTCGGGCAGTCGAATTTCGAAGGGCAATCCTTTCATTATGCCGCTGTATGGCTCCCAGTCTCGTATGAGCCATTTCTGTCGGTGTGCATAATCATACTCCTGGATAAACCCCTTTGTCCCATTGTAACCCCTTCCCGGACACTTGCCACATTGAAGACAGAGAAAGGTTCTCGATATTTCACAACCATCAAATTCAGCATTAGTACCATTTCTGATGATTGTTGTTGATAATGCATACCAATTGTATACCAAAAATGTGCCCGGAGGCACTTAGCTTTCGCCCCCACCACCCTTTCCTTCATCCTTGTAGTTCATACTCGTCATTCCTTCGCGTCTTTGTGGTATATTGCACATTTTCATCCTCCTTTGCAATCTGCCGCTCCTGATTAAACCCCCAAACCACCGGACGGTTTCTTAAAAATAATTCTTAATTATGACTCATTTATCCGACTTCAGCTATCTTGAACGAGGCATCGTGGACGTTTTTATCCTCATCTGGATGCTGATGAGAATTCGAAATAGTCAAAATTATTCTTCACTTCATCCCAAATATCTTTTAGAATTCTTAACTGGACCTCGGCGCTCCTCTCCTCCCTTAAAATTGATTATTACATACACACTGGTCTTCTCGTTAACCGTGATGATTATCTACGACTTTTTGGCCACCAAGATGAAATATGAAGAAGGATTCAGTCACATCGCTAATTCTACGAATTGCGCTACCAAGCCATCCGCGACTTACAACACGGAAAATAAGTTTTTAGTCGATGTAACGAATACGTGAGTGGATCGTTTCTGGAACAGCGATAACTCTTGACACCGCTAATAAACTATTTTTAACGATAACAGTTTACTTAACGTCGCCTGGTGCTCAAAGAGTACTGCCTCTTTCTTACTTATTGCGTTCTGGTCACACACAGGTTCGTCTACCAGTTAACCTTGAATGCTGAAATCTAAAACTTACAGTCCTACATAGGGTCTCAATACGGATTAAAGAAACCATTCGTCACCAGCTTGGAATCCAAACTTTGCAGCGCCTGGGCAGTCTTTAGCGTGTTTTTGTACCCGTGAGTAGTATTAATCTAGTATTTTGAAGTCATTCAGAATTGGCGGAACTAACTCGGTGCCATTCTGGCAGGTTGCTTCAATACTCTTTTGTATCCAACAAATTGCTTTCGACTGTAACACCACAATTCGTTTACCACGCCGAAACATGCATGGTTGCTGTATTGAGTTGCGTTGTCCAATACCGTCTGCGTCACACTATTGAACGAAACGCTAGTGCAGAAGATTTGGGATCCCAGGGTTCGCGTACTCGGTTTGCCGGACAAGAGATTCTGCGTTATCACTTACAATGCAACCTTTGGATGATTTTGTGGAATTTTATGGATTTTATCGGTCTGTAATCACTTCTACATATCTCAAATGCAGTGTCAAACTCATATTTTCCCATTACATTAGCCGATTGCTCAATT
The DNA here is from genome assembly GCA_025602915.1 of Paraphysoderma sedebokerense. NCBI lineage: Eukaryota > Fungi > Blastocladiomycota > Physodermatomycetes > Physodermatales > Physodermataceae > Paraphysoderma > Paraphysoderma sedebokerense. The sequence continues at coordinate 30,128 of JAHLJZ010000133.1, forward strand.
AATATTGATGCTATTTCCCTCAAAATATTGGCCTCAAACAAATTCTTGTTAGACTTGTTCACCAAATTTTTCAGTCTCGGGTTTAGCGCTGCCGTAAGTTCCTCGGAGATAAATTCAACTCTACAAAATTTGTGCTTACCTAAATTTACATTCATTTAGTACGTTGTGATGATTCAAATTTTGTTTCCACTCCACGAACAGGTTAATAGCACAGTAACGTCGACCAGTCAGAAGAAACCATCAACACAAAACATTTCGTAAAATTACCTGTGGTCCTTTGTTCTATTTTAACATAAGCAATGAATTTATTATTAGTTTGGTACGATAAACTTTGAACTCGGCATTTTTTGGTTGTAGGTCAAATTTTATCCACCGTTGGTACTATGAAGATATTATTTGCCGTATCGTTCGATATAATATAATATTGTTTCTTAGCTTGTAGAAGGAAGGTTATGAATTTGGCTGCAGAGAATAGTATAATTTGAAGTATAATTTTCAATATTTATAATTAAAGTAGTCATTTGCAACACTCCTCTGTTACCTGCCTAACCCTTTCGGCGCACACTGACTAGTCAGTGCTATCATTCGCTCCAATAATGTGATTCAGTTAATTTGGGAATGTCATTTAATAACATCATAATTCTTTGTTTCCTCTTGGAATTCCTTGGTCGCACAGTTTCACTTGTTCGTCTCGAGGAGGCAGAGGGACCAGCAAACATAAAAATTCATAGATGTCCGAATGTCTCATTTGGTAATGGCCGAAAACCTGGTCAAAAATGAAATTAAATTTTGCATTTGTTTTCTCCGTCGTCCGTAATATCTAGCTGTAAAGAAATACTGATATTACGGTTAAACTGAATTATTCTTTTCTCACGAATAGGCCCTACACTGACGGTTACTGCACAGCAGTGCAATGCAGATGGCATATTCAAGTCCCATGATTTTGCTCTGACTCCGTTTAAAATCAAGCACGAAAGTGCTAATTTTTAATGTTCGTGGCGTGTCAACAACTGTCAACAACGCATAGCGAACGGTAAATTTTGAGAAAGAAAAGAAGTACCTTCGGTTGATTTAATATGTCCATTTTGTACAAACAGTAACCGCTTTGTGAAACAGAAAAAGACATGACCTTAAAGAGATATCGCTGAGCTATAATTTTCTCTCCGTCCTCACCATTCCACGATAAAGATGGAGACAATGTATAGCTATTCAGTTGCTTAATCGCAGTTTCCACGGGGGTCTCGCCCTGTCCTTTTTCACGTTTAACACACTCCGGGCCAACCACGAGAGTTAAGTGCTCTGCTCCCTTTAGATGTTGATGTCGCGCCAGACAACGCAATGAAAACTTGAGCTCGTGTTGAATTATTATATAAGAAATAAGCATTGTTTAAAGAGTAAATAGGGGTAAGGGGTTCATGAATTATTCTCAGGGATCGAGTTTTTGCTTCCGTCGCCTGCATTGTCAGTATAGAACAACTATAGAGTGGCGAATTTTTGAACTTTCTTGAACTCATGAAGTTTCCATTTCGAGAGCACACAATCGAGTCATTTGTTAGGGGTATGCTCCTGGATTATTGCCACAATACGATAAGTTTGCGACTTAAATAAAGAGATATTTCCTCCGATCATGGCCAGTATTAGCACACATAACTCTTAAGCACGATGCCCATTACTCCTCCCATCGTCAATTTGGCCTTATCCCTCCACTCTCTTACAGAGTCCATCCAACTAGGGCATAACTTATTCGTCCCCGAAATTCCATCGAATACGAAATGTCGCCTCGCAATTATTATCGGCTGCACGATAATCCGTTACGTTGCCAAAACTACCCTTTGGTTTGATTTCTTCATGAATGCGAATGATATCACTTATGCAGTGTGCCTTCAATTCAGCTCAATTTTTGCCAATATCGCTTGGGCCTACGTAACTTATGATTATTACCTTCGCATTAAGGCATTATGCGGTTTACAAGGATTAAAAAATTACCTCTACATCGCCTTTTTGCTTGTTTGGTCCCTTCAATACTCTGTTTATGTCCATGCCTTCTCTATGACTAGAAGCATTTACCCCGCTGCCGCCGATTATGCTAAATCCATTGCCTCAAATCCCTTTCTTACGCCCCTTCAAATCGTCTTAACAACCTACTCACTCATCGCGTACGTCGGGTTGGAAGCACTCTCGATTGTTAAATTATACCGCGACAGAGTTTTGGTCTTATCGGATGAAGCAAAAGACGCTTTAAGACCTCGAGTATTTAAACTGGTTACCAACGTTAGCATAATAACTATTTTATCGTTTGTATCATTTGGTTTGATTCTAGGGGGGAGCAATGTTTTCTCTGCTGTTGTCAGTGATACTATTCCGGTTTACACCGCTGCGAATGTCATTGATTTCCATGTCGTCGATATTGCTTTGATTAAGTACGGTAATCGTAGTGGGAAATCAGGAAAACCGACCAATGCAATCTTTAGTGAAAAGTCGACAAACGCATCAGAAGGAACTAAATAATTGTTCAATAGTATCCACTAGTGTTTAGCAAGATTACTGATTGAGTGTGCAACTCATTTGTTATCAACTTTATGCAATTTTGAAGAAGAAATAAAAACATGGTTCAATGCATTACGTCTTTGTCACATCTTCGTAGCTCTTTCCTTGCAAAGTTTTGTGTAACATTTATACAGATCTTTTATCTTGGCACTGCCCAAACTGCCTATACATGCAAGTGAATAGCACTGCAACAGCATTTATTTAGCATCAGGTACATATTTTAGCACACCCATAATTGCTTAACCCAAACATAACTTCCCTAAAACACGCCGTCTACATTTTTGTATACATTTTTGCCATATTTAACATTGCAATCATCACATAACTGATGCGGACAGTTAAAGAAAAGAAGTGAAAACTCGAGAATAACTCTCAGCTGACAATAAGCCATTAGATTCCAGTAAAATACTCATAAATGACGTCATACTTGCGAGCGTCGATTCCATCGATACTGTTCAACATACTGATGATTACACTGTTATGAACAAGGTGAGCAATGACAGTCGCGCTATCTAGCACTACCAGCTTCTCTAAACATTTAGATTTTTCTTCATAATGATGAAGCTGATCAAACCAATTAAAGATTAACCAGCTTAATTCCTCGAAACATAGCGGTTCTTTAATCTTCAAAATTGCGTCTTTCAAGTAGTTTCGTGCTCTCCCCGTGAATCTATTTCCCAACTTGATAATAGTTTGTTCGAGCAATAGTCTACCTGGTTTCACCGACTGAAATAAGGTTGGGGGAGTGAATCTGGTTATGGGGAGCGGTTTCTGGGATCGACTGTGAAAATCAGTTGAAAAAAGATCGAAGAAATAGCGGGGCGGCATACTGTTCAAAAACTTGCAACATGAGAACAAAGAATCTATAATACTCAATGTTAAGATTACTAGAAAAGAATCTGGATTAAGAATAATCATACCACACAATGGATTTGCGCTGTTCAAGCTTCCAGCAAAATCTAAGATGTTGTTCCACTGGTTTTTTATCATTCGGAAATCAAGTCCAGGAAACGTGCTCATAAATAAATGGAAATCCATGCGTTGATTTTGATATCCTTTCACCAGTCTCATTATACAATTGTAGCGTTCTCCATGGTGTCGCATACCACATGTCAATACCACGACTCGTAAAGAACGGGGGTATCGTAATCTGAATTTTGCTTCTTGAATGAAGTCTTCGGTGTGTATCCAGTCTCTGGCCATGGTGTGTTCTGAATCGACATCCTTTTCGACAAATAGAGCACCTCCATCATTTCCTTGACGATCGACAATAGAATGTGCCATCAGCAAAATTGTTACTGGCTGATCAGCATTCAAATTTTCACCAATAACATCCAGATCTTTCAAATGTTCTCTATGATTGACAGCAACGCCAAACACTTTGGTGCGAGATGTGCTGGAAGTAATAGAGTGTTGTTTGATCTCTTTCGTTAACGAATGCCGTTCCCGCTCCAAGACTGCCCCCATACGACACACAATGATGGAACCGTCCGACACATGAGGAGGCTCATGTAACAAAAGACGACGAATGCAAGTTCTTTCGAACACTTCGCATCTTGCTTTTTTCCTAGACGAGCACCCAAATCCGCCACCAATGTAGTCATTTGTAGCCGGTCGAGGCCGAAACGAGGGCCCACGCTGTAAGAGATTTTGGATTCTCTTGATTTTAGAAGTCGAATTGGACCTGACTTTGGTTTTTACTGAGGAAGCCAATCTCGTTGCTACTACTGGCGGAACATTCTCCCCATTTAGCAACATTCCTAAATTGTTGCGAACGTTCGTCTTGGATGAAATCGTGCAATTATCGCCTTGATACAACAGAGGATTTGTCATCGAAAGATTTTCTATGCTTGAAACATGAGGCGAAAGGATCTTCCCGAATGATGAGGCTGCACCTAATTGTGTGGCAGGCTTCCAGTTGTGTAATGATGTTGCGACAGAGTTTGGGCCAAGGCAGTGTACCATTGACGCAATGTTGTTGCGAGAGTTTTGCCCTGTCGATGTCAGAGCGGAGGCAGCAACTGAACATCAGGTATTAGTCTCGCTTATCGCCGCCACGGAATTAAAATGGAAAGATACAAACATTTGTAAACGACGACTTCTGATAACGGGTCATCGTAGTGAGCAGCAATTGTTTTCATCTCTTTCAGCCCAGATTCAGAATCATCCCAATATAGCAGAGCATAACCGTCGGTAATTACTGAACTTGAAATGTCAATTTGAATTTCTGTCCCCCATGTATAATCTGGGATCTGAATGATATCACTCAGAAGCCGTGGCCCACCCCCTTGTGAAAACTGCGGGAAAGCATTACCAGAAACGAATGCTGCAAAGATCCAATTATACGACTCTCCACCTGCGTTTTCGGTTCTTTCAACGGATATTCTTAATGCACGCCTATCTTTAGTCAGGACAACATCGGATATCTTAAACGGATACACACGACTATCAGGTGTAAACATATCGTAGTGCTGAAAGCCGACGAATGAGGTTGTGTTTTCCCAGAGCACATAGAGCGGGTATGAATCAAGTTGAGGTACAGGATTAACGTTAAGAGCGAAGAAATCTGGATTCGGATCATAATAACTGGGACGCCTGATGAAGATATCATTATTGAAAGGATCGAGTTTCGCAAGCACGAATTCAGATGGCATAGGGCGCTCGTTTTGAAAGGTTAAATCAGATGCAATAGCACCCATTAGAGGAAGTATGAAGGGATGTATCAAGAATGAATGTTCGTACTCTATGCGTTCCGTCAGGTCAATATCGGTGGAATGGTACCGTATATCACGTCGAAGAAACTCCGGATATTCTGGTGGACTGTAAAACTCTTCCTTACTGATATCAATATTTTCCATCTGTATTTCGGAAAACCCGCATGCAAAGCGTAGTAGCTGCTGCATCACTTCCAACCAATATACGTTGTCTGCAACTGGCAAAATTTCAACCAATTCTGGTAATTGTCCCCACCGTCTGCATGTGTCGTTATTGATTATTCGTAACAAAGAAGAAGAAATGATTCGAAGCATGTGATAAACTTTCAATCGGTCTTTTGACTGGAAGTGCAGCAATTTCGACTTAACGGGATTTGACGAAGGCAGCGTTGGGCAGAAAGGAAGGCCTAACAGACAAGCGTTCTCATAGGATTCATGGGTTTCATAAACTTGAAAAGTTGCAGGAAATTTGATTGAAGAGCCGACAAATGATTGAAATATATGGATGAAGCATCCTCCGCTAGGCGGAAGAGGTGTGAGGTGGAGACCATTTCGCTTTGCATCCGTGTAAATTTCGACGAACTGCATCATTAATTGAAATATCTGATTGACTCTATTTTGAGCGGATTGAAACTGGGTCAGACTACTTTGAGGATGGCACTACATTTTTAGAAACCATTAGATTCTTGCTGGACCATTTAATGCAAACGTTCACACCTTTTCGCAGCGATACCAATGACCGTAGGCAATTTTTGCGTTAAATTCGCAGAAGATTGAAGTGACAACGAATATGTTTAACTCAGTTTCGTCCACCAATCTCTTCATCAAGGCTTTTCCTTCTTTCGTCAAACTATAATGATAGCAGCAAATGACTTTGTCACAGGCCACACATGACATCAGGCCCTCCAACATTTCCGATCTCTTTCTAGTCACATTGAGTATGTCGTCTTTGTCCCTGACATTTAAAACGATGCCCACATCAAATGGTGCGATGATATTTTTGTTGTTTGCGCACGCCCGACAGGACATTCTTATTCTGAGTAACCGCTGAACCTGACATTGCAATTGGAGAAGGAAGTCAGTTTATGACAGACCCCTTTAATTATTTTCATATTTGGATAGAGGTTGGTATCGTCTCGGCGAATGCACAAGCAAATATTGAAAGTTGTAGCGAACCCGACAATCCTGCCTCATACTGATGACAGAGATGAAGAGTCTAGCGTAATTCTTATATCCGAGGACAGATAGTAAACAGTCTTACCTGAATAGAACGGTAACTCACTGATGGATATTATCTTTGCAGTTTTACTGTTGCGGTCACTCAAAATTTGTCGGGCAAAAAACTCCAAGACGAGGGCCGCTGATATCACATGTAGAGGAATCCTGCAACGAAATGCCATGGCTTGTTTTCGGATACAAGGGCTTCTTTGATGGTGAATCAGTATCTCGTATAACTATATAGCATTTGTACACATGAAGGAGGAATTGGGTGACATACCATCGTCATCCTCTATACATTTTATCTAAAACTCGTCAGCATTGAATGCAATTTCGCGCTTTGGCCGCGCATCGGCTTCCTCTCATTCCGCATCCCATATAAACATCGAACATAAGTGATTCTGATAAATATAGTCGATTATAGTCGCACTAAAGTGGAATGGTGACGCAAATTCTTTCCTGATTCTTCATAATTCGTTCCTTTGTATTCTGGATGCTGAGATTTCATCCCTGTCTCTCCGATGTTGACGTAGAGCAAAATACGACGAGATGCCAGGGCAAGGAGTTCTCGCTTACTCTCGATCTGCTTCTGACTGTATTTTGCATAAATTCACCATCTGTCAGGGACAATGATGATTATATCAAAGCCGTGGTTGTCAGCTTTTGATGTTATTTGGTATTCTTTTGTTTTTTCTGCTTGTTTGCTCGGTCTCCGCTCGATGACAGAATGCTCGCTCTCCTGGTTAATTTCTGTTTTACTAAAAAACTAAGCACAGAATCAGAATTAGTAGATGATTTGGTACACATTGGTATCTATTTTTCAGAGTTTACCGTATAGATAATCCTTCTACAAAGTCATGAATTCGACTGCAACTAGAACCGCGTACACCACAGTTAACATTCGACATCCGATATTTCAATTGGTATTTTTACTCGAGACTTATAGGTAAGCAACTATCATGTAGGTATAAGGTGTATCTCCAAATGCAATATCGCTATTTCACACCTCCGTAGTCTGAAATTCTGAAAAGCTCAACTGATTTGCCAGATAAGAGTTATCTTAACAGTGAATCCCAATTTTGAACTAGCATATATACTTAAAACCTACCGTTATGACCAAAGTATAATTAAATGATATTATTTATTCGCAAAGACAATTACAAGAGTATTAGGCATGGCCAAGGCAAAGTAGCAGGACAAGGTCACATATACAATCCACACACTTCCATCACATGCACAACAACATTAACAAATCGGAAATCAATCAAATAAACATAACGAATCGACTTGTATATGTCATACATCAAGTATTAAAAACAATCCCCCGTTCACAGCTGACAGCAGAATGCAGCGTATCGAAAATTTAAACTGAATCAGGAATGTTAGCTAGTGTTTTGTGGGGATAACATCAAAAATAAAACAGAAACGGAATTTTACCTTTTCAAGGAAGCAGTATCTTTTTGTAGCCCTCCATAATGTTGACCATAATCTCCATGCCCTCTTTTCCCACCGATGCCGACCATGTACTTTTGCGCAGAATCAAAAAGTGATTGATAACGATCCTTTATATATCTTGCGCATTGTCCCTAGACGGAGGATCGTTATCAATCACTTTTTGATTCTGCGCAAAAGTACATTGTCGGCATCTTGGGTCCGTCGCCGGCTGACCCGCCATCGGATGCATTCGATTTAGAACTTCTTGATTCCGACTTCGGCGGAAAAAGCACAATATTACATGGAAGTTCGAAAGAAACTAAGGTTGATTCAGATTTAGTAAAAGGTAAATTCGTAGTTTCCCTTTGGTTCTTTCAGGGCTAATTTGTGATTTGTTGTGGAGACTTGGTTTTCCTGAAATTAACAAAAGTCCAAGTACGGTCAGTTCACACGTCATAGTTGAATTCATTGCACCCTCGGCCTCGATTCATTGCATCACCCATGCTCGATTCAAGGGAGATTTCCAGCGAGATTGACGCCACCACGCGTTGGACAAAACAAGTTTAAACAAACTGTACACTATCACAGGGATGGTGAAGGATGGTGACGATTAGCACACTACAAGAATCAGAACACATACCTTGTTCATGATATGCGTTGATGTGTAGTGAAGGATGAATTGATATTTGATGGAGTGTGGGAATGAGAATGACGAAGGGAATCGACGAGGGCTTACAAGGCACCTCGGGAGTTCCCTCGCAACGGTCACGTGTTTATGATAAACATCAGGTCCTTGATAGCGTTTAAGGCCACTAACACCTGCTCAGAAATACTGTAATAAGAATGGAGAAATGGGGAACACATCAGCCAATGGAACTTTTTTTGAGATTTATGAGATGTTGCACAATGTATTAGCCGATCCCAATTCCAAACATTACAGGCTAATGCTTATTCTATTTCTAATATGGATAAGAGTACACGAGACGAATTGCTGCTGCGCTATTACCATCATTCGCGTAATAAGCTGAGTAGCTCCATTCCGCAATCATTCTGGGATAGCTCCAGGAAGAACGAGACTTGGTGGTACTGACAGCAGGCATTCCCAATCAGCACTATGATCTATCAACGAGACCTGTACCATTTAGTCAACAAGCACTTCATAGGAAAATTGAGTATGTCCAAATCTTTACTCGGCATTGCCAGAAGACGGTGTATTTTGGTCATACCGATAACGATGCGGTCCTGAGGTAGCAATTTACAGTATTTGTAAAATTTTAATCGTGTTCGCCAACTATCAGTCTCTGTCCATTTTCGCGGAATCCGAATTCTATAACATCAAAGTGGTTAAATTTGTGTTCACACATGATACTTAAGCTGCCTGATTCTACCCTCGCCTGGAATTTTCGTCCCTGTATCAGTATGTACTTCAAGTAGGTGCCCAAACTATGTCATTCCCAATTTTGATTGGCAACACTGACTTTAAAATACATCAATTACCGCCAATACTCACGGAAGGAATGATAAAACGCCACTTACTTTTGCAGCGGAGGTGATGGCTGAGGAAACAAATGTCGAACCTTGGCCCAGAAAAAAACGACCCATATCCAAAACGTTAGTTTCCTTTACCATGGCTAAGGGTTTTACCGAGACGATGAAAATACGGAGAATACAGAATGAATTAGGAATACCCAGAAGTAACAACATACCCTCAAAGATCCCGCCAAACAGTCCGCCTCTTGCTGTCCAAGTAACCGAACGCCCCACACATCCGATGTCGAGTCGTTCCTGTATCTATGGATAACATGAAACAAATTTGAAACAGGTGTTATAACATAAAAGTAGCGAATCTTGATAATTCAATAAGAAATACAATATTAGGAATTGGTTACCTTAAGTTTCGCTTCAGTAGACTGATACAGTGAAGCAAGAATCTGGAAGTTTTGATTTAGCCGTCATTGGTGTCGTTCTAGAGGTTACTCTATCATCATGATAACTGGTTAGTTTCGAAGGCCTTATCTTTTGTGTGTTGTGTGACTGTTACCTTTATGACAGCCTGAGTGTGGAGTACGTCCCGGATGTTGTTTGTTTTAGTGGTAGTGAAATTTCAGCAATCGTAGTTGACGAACCTCGGTTCAAGAGTTGAACTGTAGTTTCTGCTTCTTCCTATTGTTCTGAAGCTTTTCCACGGATTCAGTATAGGCAAGTCTTTATGTATCTGGAAGAAGACCGACTTTGTTTACACTGATAAATACAATCGCCAAGTGTTGGAATGGATCATGAGCAGCAAGACGACCCTCGAATGCATGAAAATGCACAAATTGTCTTTCGAGGTTGGAAAATATGAGGTGCAGCTGTATCAAAGAGTTTGGAATACTGTGCTTCAAAAGTTTCCACATTCAAATCATTCTTTTGACTAGCTTTGTACAATTCGGAACGACGGACGTAACTACTATTTTGCGAGAGTGAGAGATACAGTGTCAGCAAATATAAAAGGCTCAAATGATAGATTGATTACCTCGGATTCAAGTATTTGCGGCATTGCTTTGTGAGTTGCTTGAAATGTTATGTCGAGTGGAAAGAAAATTCAGCTTTAGGATGTGCAGTGTATTCACCGATGCTACATTATGTCTGCAAGCAAAAAAAAAATGCGACGACCGAGATTGTCAATGGGATTGTCAAGAGACAATGGATCTTGCACGACGGTAATATGGATTGTGCTGCAAAACAACATCAGAACATTCTTTATTAGTTTAAATGGACGGATACAGCTACAGAAACACTTTATTGACATGGTTCCTCGACTGCAAACTTAACGGCATTCCAGATATATGCCGGCATTTGCCTCATACCAGGGTCGAGAGGGTTGTTTTTGCGGACGGAGCCTCAGGAAGAGGTATGTTCTCGCACTCAAAACATTACTGAGTATATCATCTACCTATATAAAGACATTCATGATGGTGAATTCCTCTTTAGGCAATGTTTGCATGCAAAACGCATTCCCATGTTCCGACGCAGGGACCGCACGAAATGGTTCCTCGCTCCTTCTGCGACATTCCCTCCTCCCGTCTCCTCCGACATCTCATCGTCATCATATATTCTCTACATCTACGGATCCGTCCAACATGTATTATTCACCTAGCGGAGAAAAATGCCTCGCCAAAAGGATTCCGGTATGCTTTCTTCTCGATCTTGTCTCCTCAGTTCCCACACGCTCATTGATAATGCTGACATTGCTTCGCTTCTTAATCAAACAGAACACCCCATCCGGAACAAGTTTACTCTTCCCTTCGTTCTGGGGGAGTGAGGCAAAAACTGCGGAAGAAATTACGCAATGGCTGGGTAGCAGCCCCGCCCCGTTTCGCTTTCGGGGACCAAACGGTATCATGGTATTCCTATCCACCTTGGAATTGGTGGACAGAATTTTCGCCATTAGCGTGGCAAGACTAATTCGAGATAGTAAAGAGAACTATCTCCCAGATGAAGTGGAAATGGCTGGAAATTACGTATTAATGGTTCGTCTCTCTCCCCTACATCTATCTTTCCTTGTGGCTGTGTTTTGCAACTCAAGTTTAGTCAACTCGTCGTGTATTGACTCTCTCCCGAATCGCTCTGCTAGAACCAACCGACACCATTCGGTCTTTCGACAACTCCGAACCAACCCGATGTTGGGTCATCAGTAGCACCTTGGAACCCTTTTATGTCTTTAACTGGTTCTTCAACTGCTCTTGCAACTGCTTCTCCAACCGCCGCTCCAGAATCAGAATCTGCCGTCAATACCACTTCCACTCAGCATTCTTCTGGGGCAAGAGCATCCAGGATCAGAAACAAAAAAACTCGGAAAGCAGGTGTTGTCGCACGGCAAACCCGCTCCACAGGTCTGCTCACCCAAGGCCCAGTCACTTGGCTGAGGAAACAAATGTCGAACCTTGGCCCAGAAAAAAACGACCCATATCCAAAACGTTAGTTTCCTTTACCATGGCTAAGGGTTTTACCGAGACGATGAAAATACGGAGAATACAGAATGAATTAGGAATACCCAGAAGTAACAACATACCCTCAAAGATCCCGCCAAACAGTCCGCCTCTTGCTGTCCAAGTAACCGAACGCCCCACACATCCGATGTCGAGTCGTTCCTGTATCTATGGATAACATGAAACAAATTTGAAACAGGTGTTATAACATAAAAGTAGCGAATCTTGATAATTCAATAAGAAATACAATATTAGGAATTGGTTACCTTAAGTTTCGCTTCAGTAGACTGATACAGTGAAGCAAGAATCTGGAAGTTTTGATTTAGCCGTCATTGGTGTCGTTCTAGAGGTTACTCTATCATCATGATAACTGGTTAGTTTCGAAGGCCTTATCTTTTGTGTGTTGTGTGACTGTTACCTTTATGACAGCCTGAGTGTGGAGTACGTCCCGGATGTTGTTTGTTTTAGTGGTAGTGAAATTTCAGCAATCGTAGTTGACGAACCTCGGTTCAAGAGTTGAACTGTAGTTTCTGCTTCTTCCTATTGTTCTGAAGCTTTTCCACGGATTCAGTATAGGCAAGTCTTTATGTATCTGGAAGAAGACCGACTTTGTTTACACTGATAAATACAATCGCCAAGTGTTGGAATGGATCATGAGCAGCAAGACGACCCTCGAATGCATGAAAATGCACAAATTGTCTTTCGAGGTTGGAAAATATGAGGTGCAGCTGTATCAAAGAGTTTGGAATACTGTGCTTCAAAAGTTTCCACATTCAAATCATTCTTTTGACTAGCTTTGTACAATTCGGAACGACGGACGTAACTACTATTTTGCGAGAGTGAGAGATACAGTGTCAGCAAATATAAAAGGCTCAAATGATAGATTGATTACCTCGGATTCAAGTATTTGCGGCATTGCTTTGTGAGTTGCTTGAAATGTTATGTCGAGTGGAAAGAAAATTCAGCTTTAGGATGTGCAGTGTATTCACCGATGCTACATTATGTCTGCAAGCAAAAAAAAAATGCGACGACCGAGATTGTCAATGGGATTGTCAAGAGACAATGGATCTTGCACGACGGTAATATGGATTGTGCTGCAAAACAACATCAGAACATTCTTTATTAGTTTAAATGGACGGATACAGCTACAGAAACACTTTATTGACATGGTTCCTCGACTGCAAACTTAACGGCATTCCAGATATATGCCGGCATTTGCCTCATACCAGGGTCGAGAGGGTTGTTTTTGCGGACGGAGCCTCAGGAAGAGGTATGTTCTCGCACTCAAAACATTACTGAGTATATCATCTACCTATATAAAGACATTCATGATGGTGAATTCCTCTTTAGGCAATGTTTGCATGCAAAACGCATTCCCATGTTCCGACGCAGGGACCGCACGAAATGGTTCCTCGCTCCTTCTGCGACATTCCCTCCTCCCGTCTCCTCCGACATCTCATCGTCATCATATATTCTCTACATCTACGGATCCGTCCAACATGTATTATTCACCTAGCGGAGAAAAATGCCTCGCCAAAAGGATTCCGGTATGCTTTCTTCTCGATCTTGTCTCCTCAGTTCCCACACGCTCATTGATAATGCTGACATTGCTTCGCTTCTTAATCAAACAGAACACCCCATCCGGAACAAGTTTACTCTTCCCTTCGTTCTGGGGGAGTGAGGCAAAAACTGCGGAAGAAATTACGCAATGGCTGGGTAGCAGCCCCGCCCCGTTTCGCTTTCGGGGACCAAACGGTATCATGGTATTCCTATCCACCTTGGAATTGGTGGACAGAATTTTCGCCATTAGCGTGGCAAGACTAATTCGAGATAGTAAAGAGAACTATCTCCCAGATGAAGTGGAAATGGCTGGAAATTACGTATTAATGGTTCGTCTCTCTCCCCTACATCTATCTTTCCTTGTGGCTGTGTTTTGCAACTCAAGTTTAGTCAACTCGTCGTGTATTGACTCTCTCCCGAATCGCTCTGCTAGAACCAACCGACACCATTCGGTCTTTCGACAACTCCGAACCAACCCGATGTTGGGTCATCAGTAGCACCTTGGAACCCTTTTATGTCTTTAACTGGTTCTTCAACTGCTCTTGCAACTGCTTCTCCAACCGCCGCTCCAGAATCAGAATCTGCCGTCAATACCACTTCCACTCAGCATTCTTCTGGGGCAAGAGCATCCAGGATCAGAAACAAAAAAACTCGGAAAGCAGGTGTTGTCGCACGGCAAACCCGCTCCACAGGTCTGCTCACCCAAGGCCCAGTCACT
>JAHLJZ010000134.1:0-44286 GCA_025602915.1 Paraphysoderma sedebokerense
GATGGATACTTGCAGTTGAAATTTTTTTCAGAAGTGCTTGCGCGTAAAAATCTAGCTGGCAGTTCTCGGCTTCCGTACGCATCGGACCTGTAAACTTCAAGAAAGCATGTTCGTTTGAGAAAGAATATCCGACCTTCATTGACCTACCATGACGAGGATTTCGAGGAATATGCAACAATGCTTTGGAGGAATTCGTCATCAGCAGACTAAAAGCATACCCGGACATTCATTATGCCGGTAAAGGTAACCATCTAGGCTGTGCTTCGGACAATTTCCTATGTAAATTAAATCTATCCCTTGTAACAATATATCGTCCATGTATGAAGTACAATTCGATTCTACCTCTGTATACAGACAATATACCTGCAAATGGAAAGCATCAGCAAAAGAATGAACAATGGCTATGAACGGAGCAAGCGAGTCTATTCACATACTATTCACATTGATTAGCGCTTAAACTTATATGTGTTATTACAAAATATAATTTAAATCTATCCACATGATTAAGTCTACACACTTCAAGCTTTGTATCCAGCGTATACTACATAAGATCGACCAAAGATGTTCACATTACGGTTTCCTGCAGTCGCAGATATTAGAATTCTGGCTCTGATATATCTTATCTCGTCTCACGCATCCTAGGGCGGCGTTACAATAAAATTCTCCAACGCAGGAGTTTGGATCGCATTCCTTGACTCTACCAAATTCATCCCATAATCGTCGCAAATCAAAACTCCAAGTTCGATTCTGATTTTTCAGCCAGGTGTCTTGTATGAAATTAGAATGTGTCATGAACGGAACATCATCATTGGGAAGTAGCTCAGACAAATTGTTCCCGCATAAATCGTTTGTGTAATGATTGATTTCAGAAGTTTGATCATTCGCAGTGGGGGAATTCAATATGTCGTAGGGAGCCCCGAACTCTAGTGTACCGGTAGCATTTAATATTACGGAAATGGTGTCACAGTGCCAGTCAAGCTGATTCCTATATGTCCTCCTGTACTCATGCGTCAGCAAGCATGGAGCTAAAATCAGTCCACCAAAACGTAGATGACTCACCATAAACTTTTTGCTGTTCGGGTGGGTCCTGTTAGGTACGAAGGAACAGTCTTGTCTGCGTACAAGTCTGTCGGTCCGGCAAAATGTCGGACACCAGCCAACTGATACTGAGAACCCAAATATGCTGAAAACATAACAATGAGGAGTTATGAGGAGAGAAACCCAAATTAGTATGACGATTCTTCTCGCTCGATGGACTGTCCGAAAGCAAGACTCAGACTGAAATTTCACTATACCGGCGATATTTGCTCCGTGACTGTGACCCATAGTCAAAACTTTATTCCAATTAACGTCAAATGCAATCTGTCCATCTTCTCCTTTACTTTCAGTAAGAAATTCAGACCAATTATCCTCGGGATACTTGTCTTTCAACTCAAGCAGGATGTTTCTCAACCTGGACGTGACGACGAGTTCAGAGGAGGTTATGTTGTATCCTTTTTGGATAGCAAATGATAGATTATCCGTAATAGTTCCAAAAACTTGATTTTGCCGGACAGCTTCATAACAGTTTGAATTCGAGGGAAAGTCACGACAAAATGGAAAGATAGCGTCTCTGCTGTTGAAAGCCAACCCTATTGACCGATGATTTAAAGCGCTAGCAAGGTGCGATACTACTAGGGTATAGTCATGAGGGGAAGCGCTGGATCCTTTTTTCAGAAGGAAGATTTGGGAAACGAAACAAGATGTTGCGTTTTAGGGAGTGCGAGATGGTGAAACTAAGTTAGCTAACGTCTTTCAATAGGAAACCATGATGCCGTCCAAGGAGGAACTGTCACTAACCTCCAAAGAATAAAATCAGAAACTTTGAAAATTGGAGATTAGAAGGGACAAAAACTACGTCTGACGACAGCTCTCTTGCAATGGCATCGGGAGCCGGTTGCACTTCCACTTCAGTTGGTGTCTCTCCATTGCCCGTGTTACCTCCCGACGAAATATGAAAATGATAAATTGACAAGACGCCAGTGACAACTAATGCTATCACCAGAAGGGCTATAGTAAGGAATTTTAGTCTCACCGAGACCCTCTTTCTGTCTGTGGACATCGTATTAGTCGTCGATGAGGGATGGAAAGGGAGTTGAGACAGAAATAAAATGGAAGGGTGGATTAGTGATGGTCTGCCTTCTAGAAGACTTGTGGAACGTCCGCAAGCTAAACTGGTCGCACAGATTGTGGTCCAGAATTTCGTTTCAGATCAGATTCGATTTGTGAGGAAGCTCACGTGTCTGTTCCATTCTGATATCAATGCTGTATTCCATCATAATGTAAATAAATCTATTAAAGAAATTAGGCAGGAAATTATGCCTCTCCCACACATGCGTTTGCATGCCCACACTAATGTCGGCGCAATATGCTTCACAATCCAACAATTAAGTATTCATTTAGCGTGTTAAGGCTTTAAAGCATCCACCAAGTGAGGCTGCTGACACCCCTTGGTGTACTATATATAGAGGAAATAATAATGGTGGAAATATGCAGAAGTAATATCTGGCACATAACTACTTTCTCGGTATACTACTCAAAAACTTAAAATTGTTAGTCCGATGCAGCTCAAGATTATTTCATTCGTGATATGCATTGTCTTGACACAATTCGTCCAAACGCAGTCTGTTCCTCTATCAGAGGCATGCCCACAACCAAAACCCGGAGTTATTTCTAATAATCTTTGTAAACCTCTACTCGATTCATATGGTATCAATATTTCTGTTGAGCCGGCTTTGCAAAGTTCGTTATACACCTCAGATATCAATATTCCGCCGATTGGGTTTGAGAAATGGCAATTCTTACGCCTAGATTGCTCAAAGAGAAATGGAATACCCATATATATAACTGCTATATCGACTTATGATTTGCCTTATATTATTGCTATGGTAAATTGCACTGTTGTGTCATCTCAGACTGCAATCACCAAGGAGACTCAGACGATCTCCTAACGAAAAAGGACCTGCAGACATACTGTTCTCCGGATGTACAATAAAATCAGACTCTATTCCAACAAAAAAAGGCGTCATTATTCAATCTTCAACCTTACCGCCAAAATTCTATACCCGTGATATTTCAAAACTTGTCATGCTGAGCTCTCGAACACTAGACTCGCCCTTTGAATTGTTCATTGACGATAAACTGGTAAATCTTACTGTGATAGGGGAGGAGCCTGTAAACCCCTTAGAAGGAAACGTGCATACTCAAGGAGTTGGGATAATCACACGCTGTATTCTATCGAGGACCAAATTAGCAAGTGCTGTCGACTCAAACCCCAAAGTGCTTCAAAAGTGCTATGGTCTCGAAACTAAATCAACGAATGCGACTTATGTGAGCGAAGGCATTCGTTCAAATATCGATATGGTGGTTCTCACACATTCAGCCTTGTTGCCATTGCCGCTTCAAAATATGACCCTAAAGAACGACTTAAACCTATCGCTTCCTTGTCTGTTTCGATTCTCTCGGTCTACTCTTCTGTCTGTCGTATCCTCGATAGCAAATTAAATATTCAGCAAACCCCGATATTATTGGCCCCGATTACCCTCTATACCTTGTTACTGTACCCCGTATTTATCAGTATATTCCACTCAGTATATATATTGCCAAAATTATGTCGTCGATATAAGCTGCCAAATACCGTACTCACCTGGTTCCTGATAATCTTAGGTCCGAGAAATATCGAACTTTTGTGGAGCAATTCACTGAAGTTAAGAATCTTCAGCCACAAACAGCCTACATTCAAATCGGAGTTTCTAGCGTTATTAGAACTGAATCGATGTATCGCCATTGATATCGGAGTGATTTTCATGACTGAAGGTTTCAGGGTAGATGCTACAGTTGAAAACATTTTACGCAATATCGCGGCTGTTGTGTCTTTATTATATACTCTCCATCACTGGAAAATTGGAAGAGCATACGTAAAACTAGGTTATTTTTGTCTTGCCATTCCGGCTCTTTTGAATTTAGAATTGCTGTTTCCGGACGGTCAACTGGGAAAGACTGGATACATAATTTTCATGATCACACTGTCGATCTTTACATCGACGTTAATTTGGGTTACAAAATTTACTGCTGAAGAAAGTCGATATCCGAAATTCATTTTTTCTTTGGGGCCTATCGTCGTCATCGGGATCATTGCGTTATTCGTTGGTCTTGCTCCTGATATCTATGAAGGTCAGAGCTATAAAGGATGGATATCTGTAATGTCATTCATGACTTTTGTCTGTCTCATGACGAATGTTTGCTATTACAGTAAAGTGTGGGAGAAAAATATGGAAAACCATTGTATGAAAGAGGAGATTTGAAAGCGCATTAATGTATAATTTAAGATTATTTTATATTTGTACATATACTAGATCTGTCATTATTGGGGTTCGGGTGTCCCTAATGCATAGTTCGAATTTCGACTTTGGGGAATCCAACTATCAATGTTCGGTTCAATATATATTCTTTTATTCCTATTTCCTCGCCTACTATGTACATGAAAGTGTTGTCCTTATATATATTTTCAGGGCGGACGTATTACATCAGGCTGCTACTATTTTTAGAACTAGTATTACATGGTTCGGTACCATGATAACCAATCACACAACACCTGCCGATTTTCACAATCGTACTTTTTCCTTACAAAATCGGCTACAGAAACAGATTAATGGAATTGACCACAAGTTGGGTGAATCTGCGCCCCTGTGATCTATAGATTGCTTAGGATCGTATCAGTTTTTAAGACTCGGAGACTAATTAATCACCGATCCTGGCCACAAAGATTTAGCATTTGTCCGAACTCTAATATCAAAGCCGGATGAAACATTGTTCTGATATCTTTCATTAGCTCTATGAGTCAGTGTACAAGTGATTCAAACAAGCACTTTATTCCAGGCTACTTTACATCTGTTTTTCACGTCAAACCAGAGTATTGGCGGATATGAAATGCAGAAGTAAGTCTTATGTCTACTATTTCGATTACTGTGTTTGCCGTCCCCGCCATGACGCTAATCTGTACATGTTCATCTCATTTATGACAGTACAATTAAAATGTGTCTGAATCTGACAAACGCCAATAATTCTACAAGCGCGCTGAAGGTTAGTTGAGCCTATTGTAATAGACAGTGCTTGACAATCGTAAATTCATAATTACATACCGCGCGCTGATGCAGTGAGATGGCTTGATGGTTATGCGAGACTTGTGATGGTCACCCTATATTTAAAAATCAAATTTTGAAAGAAGAACTCTTATCCATATCACAGAGAATTTTATAAACCAATTTGTTATTTCAGGTTCTAAATATCGAAGTACTAAGTGTTCCTACCATGTATATCGGGACCGCAGCACTTGTTATCCTGACAACGCTGGTCGTGGGACATTTTGGTCAACCGCAGTCTATTCCGTCAACAGAGAACTGCACAACTCCGAGTCCCGGTGGCATTATTAATGATCCATGTAAACCTTTACTCGATGTGAAAGGAATCAATATTTCTGTCGAACCCTTCGACAGCAGTGGGCTCAAAAGCAAGTACATCGGTATTCCGGAAAGCAAGGGAGATGACTTCAACAAGTGGAATTTCCTCCGAATAGATTGCTCAGAGAGAAAAGGAACACCACTTAATGTGTCGAGAATAACGATATATAATTTGCCGTATATTATCGCCATGATAAATTGTTCGATTGTACCATCCACATTGCCAAGTGAGTCGACTAGGAACAAAGGCCTCTCGACATACTCTTCCTCAACTGCATAATCGAGTTAGAAAGAATCGCAATATCTCAAGCTGGTTTGATTATTCAATCGTCAATGCTGCCATCGAAATTGAAAGTTGTATCATTGTCAGAACTGACTATTGTCAATTCTCGAGCGAGATCTTTTATCAATTTCGATATCTACAGTAGGATGGAAAAATTCATGGTGATTCCAGATATGAGGAATCCAATAAATGGAAAAATACTTTTCCGTGCAACCTCAGGCATCCAAGAGTGTTCGTTAGGTAACAGTAAAATAACGCTGGATCTCGAGTCAAATGTGGAAGCAACTCAAAAATGTGGCATTCCAAGTGGTTTAGCGGTGGTGAAAGAAGGCATTTCTTCGAACATCGACATCATAGTACTCATGGGCATTAGCATCACCGCTGTCTTTATTTCGAAGCTCGACCCTAAACAGCGGGCTCGACCGGTTGCTACCCTATCCGTCTCTTTTCTCTCAGCTTACTCATCTGTTTCGCGTCTTATCATGAATCGACCCGAGGATTTTACAGTACCGTCACAAGTCTTTTTTATGATCATGCTTTTCCCAATACTTTTTAGCGTCAGTCATTCGCTATACATGTCACCGAGAATTTGTCGTCGGTACAACCTGCCGAACAACTTCTTTACATGGTTTCTGATGACCATCGGACCGAGTAATATTGAGCTCTTATGGAGCAATTTCTTTCGTCTGAAACTTTTGAGTTCAAGAAAGCCAAACATCAAACCCGAGATACTAGGGTTACTGGAACTCATTCGATCCATCGCTCAAGATATTTTAGTAATTTTTATTTCCGAAAGACTACAGAGAGAAGTTACAATCGGGAAGATATTGCGAAATTGCGTTACGGTTCTGTCGCTAATCATGACTCTACGCAAGTGGAAAACAGGAAGGTTGTATGCAAAACTAGGCTATGTTTTGCTTGTATTACCTTGTTTGTTAAATGTCGTCCTGGTGTTTCCAAATGGCGAATTATACAAGATTGGATATGTGATTTTCGTTGTCTCGTTGTCTATATTCACGTCCACGCTATTACTGATCACGAAACATACGGCAGAGGGAAGTGCGCGCTATACCGATTTGGCATTCTTCTTGGGACCTATTTCCGTCATTGGAATTAATGTACTAACAATAAGTACTGTCAGAAATTTTGGTTTGATAACGGGGTACGGTGGACCTATGTTTCTAATGACGATGATGTCTCTCATGTGTCTGGTAACAAATACATGTCACTACCACAAAGTGTGGGAGAAATATGAAGACGATCGAAACTCCCTTAGTTGCAAGGAAAAAAAATAGCCGTATTTCCTTATATCATAACCTACCCCAAAGATTTTTTCAACAGACAGCACAACGAAATAAACATGTTATTTTCCTAGTTAAAAAGTCTGGACAATATGGATGTACCTACTGGAAAAATCTATCCTCATAAAAAAGTAAAACCCCTTTCAACAAATGACCTTGTATCTCCAAATATTTGATATTCACTATCCAGTGCATCGGCCTACTTTGCTTGCACCATTTGAATTGACCATTTTCGCACAACTAAATTAGGGAATCCAAATAATGTAGTTTCTGATTGGTGATATTTGGGTATTGCTGCTACAAAAGTGACCCACTAAGGAACTTGTTCCGACTGGGTTTTCCCTCGATTCTTCGTGTAAGGAACGGGGTCCGGCAAGTTTCACGTCGCACATTGTCAGTTCCCCCCTTGGAGGTTCCAAGTCAGCGGTAGAGTCACCCTTAGTGGGTAAGCTGGACGCTTTTGTGCGCAACTGCCGCAAAACGGACCAGACTCAAACAAGTAACATCCTATTTCAGGATAAATCTATTGGTCCGCAGTTATTTCATCAAATGATCCAGGGGCACACTGATTTGCTTGATTCGAAGTGGTCCACACGTGGCTAAATGAATTTGCAATTTGATAGCTTGGTAACAATTCTTAGAGCCTACTAGCTTAATAAAAATTCCTTATAATTATTGGGTTTTTCTTTATGCGAAACTGCTGTCCCCATTCTCGGCTCAAACACTACTAGTGCGTAATCAAGCCTCAGGCATTAATTGGCTTTTCCGAGAATTCTGTTTCAGATTTCAAATTCGAATTAGCACCATGAGATAGCAAGAAGTCTGAAGTTTGCATGTGTCGAACTTATTGTAAGCTGTTGGAATGATTTTGTCGACTCTTAAGAACATAATACTAAACGCATCTTTAATAAAGCCGCCTGGCCTCCGCAACGCGTCATGCTCCTGAAAATAAAATTACTTCGATCTTGACCAAAGAAGGAGAAGTGGAAGAATTTTCGACAACATCCCAGTTTCTCCTCACCAAACTGGGAGTGTATATTCGGAAAAATGTCTCTCAAACTGATTGTGGTCTTCTTGATCACGGTTATGGGACATTTCGTCCAACCTTTCTCAGTCTTTCCATCAAACCAGACATATCCAGAGCCGCCAGATTCTACCATTGTCAATAACCCATGCAATCCTATGCTCGATCAATTTGGAATTAATATCACTGTTGAGCCCGTCAATAGTAGTTTATTATACAATCAATATATCGATATTCCGAACAAAGATAAAGATTTCGACCAATGGCATTTTCTTCGAATTGATTGTTCCAAAAGGAATGGCACTCCGATAAACGTCTCTTATATTCTAACTCCTCAAATGCAATACATCATCGCCTTGGTCAATTGCACTATAGACTCTTCGAGAATCCCGCCGAGTGATGTGAAGGAAAGTGATGCACCTATCGATATACTATTCGTCAACTGCACGGTGAATTTAACCGAAATTCATACTTCCAGTGGACTCATCTTCCAGTCATCGACGTTACCACGCTCATTTTTTTCCAGAAGAAATTCAAAACTCATTTTCTTAGAATCTCGAGTGAAGTCTTCATTCGACCTTACTATTGCAAATTGGATGACGAAACTCGTGGTACTTCCTGACAAGCAGTATCCCTTCCAGGGAAAGATTCAAACCTTTCAGGAAGGAGGAGTTGGAGAATGCTTGTTGGATAACAGCAAAATGACCATTGATCTTGATGCAAATTTTAATCTTATTCGACAATGTGGGTTGAAAAATAACATAACGTTGGTGTGGAAGAGCATTGAATCGAACTTGGATGTTATCATTTTTATGGTATTCAGTATGCTGGCGATCATTAGTTCAAAACTTGACCCTAAGCAGCGGCCAAAGCCGCTTGCTTCATTATTGATTTCGTTTGTTTCGACCTATTCTGCCGTTTCCCGTATCATCATCGCTCTTTCGACGCAGTACGTCAAAAAGAACTCTACTATCAGATTGTCTATCCTCTCATGCTCTTGCCAGTAATGTTCTCTATTGGCCATGCAATTTACATGACCCCAGTAATTTGCCGTCGATATAATTTGCCAAATAACTTCCCCACATGGATGCTAATATTCTTGGGTCCCGGCAATATCGAAAGTTTGTGGAGCAACTTTCTTGGTTTAAAAATATTCAGTCATAGAGATCCCAAGATTCAACCTGAAATATTGGGTCTATTAGAATTAAACCGGTCAATTTCGCAAGATATTGCGATATCGTTTTTGACTGAACTCATCCAAACGAATGTCACCGTCGGCAAGATAATACGAAATTGTATCACAGTCATATCGCTGCTACATACTCTTCGTCAATGGAAGGCTGGAAGAGTATTTGCCAAGTTTGGTTATGTTTTATTGGGTATTCCGGCTTTTATGAATGTAGCACTTTTATTTCCCAGCGGTAATGCGTACGCGATTTGCTACTCGATTTATATGTTGTGTCTGTCAATTTTTGTCTCAGCGTTAATTATAATTACGAAGTTCACTGCTGAGGTGCCCCAGAATTCTAAATTGCTTATTTTTTTGGGATTATTTTATGTTGTTTTCCTTTATGCATTTGTCTACATTGCGACGAAAAGTTTATATATTGCAGTGAATTCCTCATTTACCAAGTTATTTATGGGAATCTACTCCTCCATATGTGTTCTGGTGAACATTTAAGTATTACAGGATTGTGTGGGATAAGTCAGAAAAGATTACCTCAACTGTTGGCGGCAAGATAAATTCCTAGCATAAGGTGTACATAGATGATAAACAGTTGATTTCATGTAATTTAATATACTCCTTTTTTCAATGACGACCTTACACATCCAATAGGTCATAACACAGTCAATTATATGTGTGCTGGACAATTTCCTAAAGAAATATTTGTTCCAAGTAGATAAATTCCTGAACATTGGATGCAATAGATTGCTGAAATTATACCACTCTGAACTGACAACATTCCGTATCTACAGAGCTAACTAACATGCTTGACTACCTTTCTATATCTTACAACCATGAGAACAAGTTTCCATCACTTTCCTTTCCCTGCATGCCATAACGTGCAAGTAACGAATTATCTTCATATCTTATGCACACTGTTGACCAAGTTTACTCCAAGTATTCGGACCATAAACCAACATTTCCAAATTAAGCTGGAGTTGAGATGAATACGGCTCAGGCAGCTATAAGTCGCAGGGAATATTATCTAAATTTAAGAGTGACCAAATCTGGTATCATAATTATCTAACGTTTTTAATAAAATCAGTTGAGAACTGTGATTATTTAATCATAAGATTGTGGTAAGTTTGGTATCACGCAGTTTCAAGCTTTGCGTCACCAATTTCGAAATACGAGGGCCTGATATGAACTTGTAAACTATATGCAGAATTTGAGCCGAAAACAATAGCCCCACCTCATTCGTTCTGTCGACTTCGCTCGTATTTGGTCTAAATTCTCCTTGGGTGTAAGTCAACAATTATTTAGATTTCAAATGGTGATACTGCGTCTATATTAATTTCCGAGGACAATAGCGCGCCTGGTGAAGCGCAGTAGTGTGGGGCTTGAGAAGCAACGCTGGGCGGGAGCCTTACACATCTGGCTTGCAACCGCTATACAACATAAATATTGTAGGAAAAAATTAAAAGTCCCAGCTACACTTGGTCATTAATCTATCGCGGAGACTGCAAATTACTGGTGTAAATCTGCCACTGACCAAACGTGTTGGCATGCATTTGAAGACGGTCGCATTCACCGTCCTGGCAGTCCTGGGACAATTTGTCCGGACACAATCTGCACCTCCGTCACAACAGTGCCCAAAACTAGAGCAGTTCGACATCGTCAATAATCCATGCAACCCTATTCTTGACAAAAACGGCATCGATGTTTCTGTTGAACCCGTCAACAACAGCTCGCTCTACAACCCGCACATTTACATTCCGGATAATGACATTGACAAGTGGTATTTTCTTCGAATGGACTGCTCGAAACGAAACGGAACACCCGTAAGTGTTAGGTCAATGTATACATATGAAATGTCATACATCATCGCAATGGTAAATTGTGTTCTGGCCCCTCCTGATAATGGATCAACGAGTTTAGAACGCAGCAAACAGCAGATAGACATCATCTTTGTCAACTGCAGCATTAGTCTAAATTCTATTCCTACTTACAACGGTGTGATATTTCAATCATCAATATTGCCGTCATCATTTAATACCGGATACAACTCTAAAATGGTTGTCTTGAAGCCCAAAGCCGAGTCGTTGCTCGACCTCACTATTGCAAACTGGATGTCGAATCTTGTCATAGTCTCAAATCCGACCACTCCTCTGATGGGAAGGATACATACTAGTGGCAAAGGAGGGGTGGGGGAGTGCTCACTTGGGGATAGTCAGATGAGGATTGACCTGGACTCAAACTTCAATGTCATCCAACAGTGTGGTTTCAAAAGCACATTGGAGATATTGAGGGAAGGTCTGGAATCAAACTTGGATATTATTATTCTTTCTACATTTTGTATAGCCGCTGTCGTTATTTCAAATCTTGACTCTAAGCAACGAGCCAAACCTGTCGCTTCATTATTCATTTCCCTCCTTTCGACCTACTCTGCTCTATCACGGATTGTCATGGCCGCCTCCGACAGATATGACAAATTACATATTTCCGAAAAAATAATATACCCTTCGATGTTTATTCCGATATTTATTAGTATTTGCCACACTTTATATATGACTCCAAAGCTTTGTCGACGATACAATCTCCCCAATAATGGCATCACTTGGATTTTAATGTCATTAGGTCCGCATAATATCGAAATTCTGTGGAGTAACTTCCTTGGATCATCACGTTTTAGTCATAGAAATCCTGATATTCAACCGGAAATATTGGGATTGCTAGAACTTCACCGATCTATTGCGCAAGATGTCGGGGTGACCTTCTTGACTGAAGTTATCAGGACTAATATCAGCATCGGCAAGATGTTGCGTAACTGCGTGACCGTCTTTTCGTTATTGCATATACTCCGTCATTGGAGCGTCGGAAGAGTGTACGCCAAACTAGGTTATTTCGTGCTGGTCATTCCTGTTGTGTTGAACATAGTGTTGCTGTTCCCGGGTGGCCTTTTTTATACGTATGGCTATTCCATATACATGTTCTGTTTGTCTGTTTATACATCAACTCTGATCGGCATAACAAAATTTACCGCAAAAGAAACGCGGTACGCAGTATTGTTCTTGCTAGCTGGTCTTGCGTACGTCGTTGGAGTTGATTCATATGCGGTCCAAATTAACCGAAGTCTTGATGCCGTTAGAACGGAAGGGTCCATGTTTCTTATGGGACTCATGGCATTCATTTGTCTTATCACGAATATCTGGCATTACAGAAAAGTCTGGCGGACATATGATGAGGTAGAAGGAATAATTAACCCAAAGACAGTCATGTTATCTTCAAAGTAGATTTTGTGTTCATCCGGCGTGTTGTAGACTTGTAGTGTTCACACGAACTCCCTAGCGTATATCTGTAGCATAGTAATATTTTCGTGTACACTACATACTGTGAAAAGCGTTCAATAGTTACTCTTATTCCCACACACACCAGCATCATATCGACGGCATTTGCAGTGGCGGAAGGGGAATGCTTTTGTGCGGAATGGAGGAACTCCTTGCTCTCGAGTGCCTTCGTGTCATGTCAAGTGGATCAGTCTCTCCCTGGCAAGGACGGACCAGCATTCCATCTCTTCATCTTGACGACGACATTCGCACTCTCTGCGATATCATTTGGAAGCATCTTTTTTGCGCTGACACTCCCTCGGACTCTGTGCTCTCCGCATCTCTCTCTGCTGCGTCATCTCCACGTCCAGCCCCCCCTTTCACATCCCCACTGTGAAGCAGGCGACAATACCAAAGGTGAGTTCGCTTATTTCTCGGTGGACACAACACACAGCCCAGGACAAAACGTAAGGTGCAAAATAAGTAAAGACAAGGGCACAAGATAACAGAGAAAAAGAAAGAATATAAAACGTGGTGACAATAGCTGACCTCACTTGTCTGTGTCACCTCCAACACTTTTTGTCCTCGTTCCTCAACGCTTCCCTCCTCTGTCTGTCATTCTGTCGCACATCTGTCTCGACTGTATACCTCGTATCCATCTCCCTCAATCCCCATCCATCCATTCCATCGTCAATTCCGCACGCATTCCTTCCCCCACAGTAGTTGAAGCGACGTCACACTCTCGCCAGCTTTGAACCGGACTTGAACCGAACAACCAGAATTTCTGTGTAGGATACAAAAATACGCTTTTCAACTCTGAACACCCAAATACCCCATACCCTTCTCCAGTTCGATAATATATCTACAAAAACTTCATTGGTTTCGTCATTCATCGATTTCTCGCACCTATCTCACAAGTCAAAGCTAGAATTGGCTAATTTTGGACGAGAAACCTATACGAATACAATTGCTTAACAATTCTCCCTTTTCAATACCAGATTGTTTGAATTATGGGTATAGCCTGCTGTAAAGAAGAGCCCATTGATTTTGATGCAGAAGGTACGCTCATCCTCAAAACTTCCATGTCGACAGAAATGTGGGTCATGAGAGGCGTTAAGTTGTGTGACACAACCATAAGAAGTAGATAACATGACTAACTTTTGCGATTAACGGTTCTTTTCCTCATTTAAACTATTATCTATCCTTACCCCTCCGCATTAAATCATCTTACTTAAAAATTTAACTCTAAATTCTGACTTCGCGACTACAACGACATGTATTGTAACTGTGTCCGCCAACACTTCGTATCCACTGATTTGTTTACTTATATACTGCAGTGGAATTGAACCATTTTGAGCTACTACGGTCAGTCGGTAAAGGTGCTTTTGGAAAGGTAGGCGAATGTTCTTGGTCAACGATGTTGCGGTTCTTAAACACCGTCAATCGATGTTGCGTTGCTTGCGACAGGAACGGTGGTCATAAATGGATGCTAACTATAAGTTTTCTACCTTATCATTTTGATGTTATTCTGTATTTGGTTTTGTGTCACTAGGTCCGAGTTGTGCAACACAAAAAAGACTCAAAAATTTATGCTTTGAAATACATCAACAAAGCAAAATGTATAAAAATGAAAGCCGTGGAGAATATTATTCAAGAACGGCGGTTGTTGGAGGAAATCAATTATCCACTGATATGTAATTTGCGGTTTGCCTTCCAAGATGACGAAAATCTTTTCATGGTATTAGATTTGATGTTGGGTGGTGATTTAAGGTTTCATTTAGATAGACAGGGTTGCTTGAAAGAAGAAGCGGTTAGGTTTTATGTAGCTGAAGTGGCATTGAGTCTGAACTATTTACACGATAGGAAGATTGTACATAGGTCAGTCTTCTTAGTTATTCCGTTTTTTTCACCTCAATTTCTCACTGTTGCTTTTACAGGGATCTTAAACCGGATAACGTGTTACTAGACGAAAAGGGTCATGCCCACATTACAGATTTTAACATTGCTGTGCATTACAACGAGAAGAAACCGTTGACTGCTGTCGCTGGCAGTATGGCTTATATGGGTATGATTCTTTCGACTTCGTGTCTTTCTTGAGGCTATCGGATTTAAACTTGTAATTTTTGTCTATTTCATATAACAGCTCCTGAAGTTTTGGCAAAGAAGGGTTATTTCCAATCTGTTGATTGGTGGAGTTTGGGCGTGATGGCATACGAATTAGTTTTTGGCAAGGTAATTTTGAAGTATACATGTTTGATCTACCGTTGAACTGTCAATTGAATAACACATTTTGGCTCATTTTGTAGCGTCCCTTCAGGGGAAAGACGAACGAATCACTTACCCAGGCAATTCTGAGTGAAGACCCGACGTTCCCAGAGAATGCAGACAGTCATGTCAGTAAAGAATGTATTTCGTGTCTAAAAGGGGTATGCCTTTTCTTAATTTACTTTCATGTCTATATAGTCCACCATGTCCTAACAATCCCCCTGTCGGCGTCTTCGTTCCTCTAGTTCCTGACAAGAGACATTCCTTCACGATTAGGTTGTGGTCCTAAAGGTTTCCAGGATTTAAAGGATCATCCGTGGATGAAGGGTTTGGAGTGGGACAAGCTCGGCAACAAGGAAGCTACTGCTCCGTTTATACCTGACGTAAGTTATAACGCTTTCGAGACTTTGATTAAATCTTACTGACACGGCGTATATCGGTTTTCAATCTTTAAATCTGTAGTCTAAACGACCCAACTTTGATGCCACTCATGAATTGGAAGAACTCTTACTAGAAGAGAATCCGCTCAAACATAAGAAGAAAACACAACCTAAGCCTGGCCAACCTCAACCAGTACTTTCAAAGGAGGCGAAACTCATGCTTGATAAATTCATCGTATTCGATTATACCAAACCGAAGGAAATGAGACAAGTAATAAGTCACTCATATGTTGATTTACAACCGATCAAAGATGCAGAATCATCGAACTCAAAAGGTAGTGGTAACGATCATGCCCACGATAACGGTGGCTCGCCGCCTGCTTCTCCAAAATCAGGTGACGGCACTACGGAGAACACGAAGGACACACATGATCTACCAAAGAAGAAGCAAACGGATGTTGTTGACGTAAAACCGCAAGGTGGAGGGCACGGTGCTAAAGAAGGAACTAAGGAGGGTCAGGTGGTGTAGAGATGGAGCGGGTGGTTATCGGAGCCGTGGGGAGATATCTTGTGTGGTGGCTATATTGTGAGAAAGAGTAGTGAATACTGGAAGGTGCAATTCCTTAACGTCTCCGATGATTTCAACGTTCGATTACTGTCCTCGTCCTTTTCAACTTTCTTTTTAATCTTCACGTCCGCAGCCGTTACGAAATAATATATAACATATTGTTTGATTCTTCTTCTCGCTTTATTTATTTGTTTGAATGATACCGAATGGACAATTTAAAATGCGTGGGATCATTGTGACGGAGCAAAAGTATGGGTTTCCGCGCGTGACTTGTTTTCCCTTGTCATTTTTTAGTTTTGCTTTTGCGTGTTGATAGGGGGATTACTGTATGTATTATAATTAGTCTTTGAGGTGGGTTGCTATACGGTTGGCTCTTCTCGCTTAGTGAACGGTTTATCAGTGTGTGAGATGTTGAGCCAATCTAAAATTAAGAACTGATTGGTGATTTTTTGGCTATATTGTTGCGTAAATGTACAGTAAATAATATAGTATTTGTTACTGATATCAATTTACGCTACATCTCTATGCTTGCAAGCGTTCTTGAACCATCCGTGGGTATTTGAACACGCACATGGCATTATCAACTTGAATCAAGGATTCGGCGAATTTTGATATATCACCGAAATCTGATATGCGTGCTCTCCGCAGGAAGATAAGATGTAAACGACCGTATAATAGCTTTTCAAGCTGATATTTGCTTCATATTCACAGCAAATGAATCTTTCTGCCTAGCTAAATCGCTATAATGGGGTTTATGTCACTATGCGTATCCCGACACATGAGTGGCAGACTTCCTCATTTAACGCGCACTCCGGCGATCACAACGTCGCTGCCTGACGAACTGAGAGAAAAGAGTTTTTAACAGTGTTACGCTCGTTCGTGGAGTTTTGATATGTAAATGCGGAATGAATTAGTATAGTATCAAGGAGAAATGCCGTCAAATAATCAAATGTCGATTCTTCGGTTAGTTCTCGTCAATGTAACAGGGACGAGAGTTCACTTCCCCAGAGTACATAAAGAAAGAATTACAGAAGTCTCTTGATCTCAAAGGCACATCTTAATTTCGTGATTTATGTAGTTGGTTGCAAGTGATGCGTCTTTCGACATCACCGTAGCAAGGACGTTTATTACCATGGACACCACATTGTTGAAATCACGTGATGAATTACTAGCCAGAGTCATCTTTCTATGGTGTTCCTCTGGCTTTGTAATGTCATTCGGGGATATTGAAAGGGAAGAAAAGAAAGATTAGCGATATCTTTTGCACTTAAAATCCATTCAAACTTATCTGGGGAAAAGAGTCGAGTGCTTCGTCTCGCTCATTTTGAACATTTCAGCCACCGTTGGGTTGATTACGTCAAGTTATCAGAGGTTGGATTCATTATTAAGTGTCCGTTGATTCACTCCGTCTTCAAAAACTAACTCCCAGACTTCCTAATCTTGTCTCTTCTCTTATTGATATGAAGTAGGTATCGCCATATTTAACTACACCGATCGGTACTCTATAGCGAACGCATTCCATGACGAAATATCCACGGTTTCAGACAATCGTTTCGGTGTTGTCTGTCCCGACGGTTTCCCGAACAGTAATAACGACCTCACCTGTGCCTAATTCGACACATTTATCCTCTCATGGGAGAGAGTTAGGTTCCTTATCATTATCATTTATTAAGCCACAATGTACAATTCCATCTGCTCGTCACGTCCCCGCACTAGGAATCGCTCAATCGGGGATTGGTAATCGTGCTTTGAATATGAGAAGAGTAGATCGGACGCTGAGCACTTGGAAAGGAACAAGCTTAAAATCAATCAAAGGTGCCCGGTCTATGCTTAGAGAAGATCAATCAGGGATACCGCCGAGTTCGGGTTCAGAAAATGGCAATGGCGGTAATTCTTCAAATTCAGGAGATAACTCGGGATCGGGGTCTGGAAAAGGAGGCAGGAAAGGCAGGATACGACGTGATGAAGAGAAGAATGACGAAAATGTGAAGAGAAAGGATGAATCGGAGACGGCGGTCGAAGGAGATCGGGCCGAAGCCAATGGCGCGACAACAAGCACTTCCGATACCAAATCTTCACCGTCGTCATCAGGGTCATCTGGTGAACGAGCTGTTACTCAATTTCAACGTAGCGAAACTCTTCAACGATTAAACATACCAGAAAAGTACTCTCCTTTATTGGCTCTTCCAATTACTCGGCGTCCTTTATTTCCTGGATTCTACAAAACCGTTGTCATCAAGGATCCTGAAGTCATCGCCGCCATCAAAGATATTACCAAAAATCAGCAACCATATGTTGGAGCTTTCTTGTTAAAGGATGAAGAAGCAGACACAGATGTTGTGAAAAATATTGACGATATATACAAAGTCGGAACATTCGCTCAAATTACCAATATTTATCATTCTGGTAGCGGTCCCGACGATACGCAAACTCTTACAGCAATTCTGTACCCGCATCGCCGAATTCGTATTAAAGAGCTAATCCCTCCCTCGAAAACAGCCGACAGAATCCCCGTCATTGAACCTGCCGCTGAGCCTGTTGAAATTGGGCAAACCGCAGAGAAAAATGCCGACTCAAAACTGTCACAGAAAGCACCAACCGCTAAAGATGCATCACCCCAGTCTTATCTGTCTTCAAAATACGGAGTTTCTCTGGTGACGACGGAACCTGTCTATGATGAGCCGTATTCAAGGAAAAACCAGCTCATTCGGGCAGTTACTTCCGAACTTGTGAACGTATTTAAAGACATTGCGACGTTGAATCCCTTGTTTCGTGAACAGATTGCAGCCTTTTCCGTCTCTCAATCATCTACAAGCATATTCGATGATCCGGCGAAACTGGCAGATTTTGCTGCTGCGGTATCTGGAGGATCTGATTCTGCAGAACTCCAAAGTATACTGGAATCCTTAGTGATAGAAGAACGTTTGCAAAAATCGTTGTATGTTTTGAAGAAAGAATTGGTGAACGCGCAATTACAGAGCAAGATTTCGAAAGAAGTTGAGTCCAAAATTGCTAAAAGGCAACGAGAATATTACTTGATGGAACAATTGAAAGGGATCAAGAAGGAGTTGGGTATTGAAAGCGATGGTAAGGATAAGTTGGTTGAAAAGTTCAAGGAAAAAGCGAAGCAATTGAAGATGCCTAAAGCTGTGTCCACTGTGTTTGATGAGGTATATTTTTTTCATAAAATTTCTGGTTGCATTGACTGTTGCTGACCTTTGAGCTCTTAGGAATTGTCTAAGTTCCAGCATTTGGAACCCGCTTCCTCGGAGTTCAATGTGACCCGAAATTATCTGGATTGGCTTACTGCTGTTCCTTGGGGTCGTCAATCGGCGGAAACCCTTGATGTTGCCCACGCTCAAAAGGTTTTGGACGAAGATCACTACGGATTGAAGGATGTCAAAGAACGCATTATCGAGTTTATTGCTGTGGGTAAACTTCGAGGCACGGTGGAAGGCGAAATTATTTGTATGGTTGGGCCGCCTGGTGTTGGGAAAACATCCATTGGAAAGTCTATTGCGAGATCTTTGAACAGAGAATTTTTCCGCTTCAGCGTTGGTGGCTTAACCGATGTCGCTGAAATTAAAGGTCATAGACGCACTTATGTCGGAGCTATGCCTGGAAAAATAGTCCAAGCTCTGAAAAAAGTGCAAACGGAGAATCCTCTCATTTTGATTGACGAAGTCGATAAGATTGGTCGAGGTCATCAGGGTGATCCGGCGTCAGCTCTTCTCGAATTATTGGATCCCGAACAGAATTCCTCTTTCCTCGATCACTATATGGATGTACCTATCGATTTGTCAAAAGTGTTGTTCGTTTGTACCGCTAATGTTCTTGAAACTATACCTTTACCGCTTCTTGATCGTATGGAAGTAATTACACTCTCCGGTTATGTTGCCAATGAAAAGTTGGCGATTGCTTCAAAGTATTTGGTACCTCAAGCTAAAGCTGCCTCAGGGTTATATCCGGCAAAATGTGATGTCGATGTTATCTTGCAGAATAGTGCGATTGACGCATTAAATAGGCAATACTGTAGAGAGAGTGGTGTCAGAAATTTGAAAAAACATATTGATAAGGTCTTCAGGAAAGCCGCATTCAAAGTCGTGAAAGAGTTCCCGGACCACATAAAAACAACGAACGCTGAACCGCCAAAAACCGGACCCGCCTCAACTGCCGCTCCTTCTGCTGCTGTTGCTAAGAATACAGCATCAAGCTCAACTGACGAGGGCTACAAATCTGCTGATGAAAAATCAAAAGAGAAATTGCCCGAAGAAAAGAAAATTGATTGGACATATCCTGCCGATTCGCCTAAAATTGAAATCACGTCGTCTAACTTGAAAGAATATGTTGGTAATCCCATATTTACAACTGACCGTTTGTATGATAAAACACCTCCTGGTGTCGTCATGGGACTGGCTTGGACTTCGATGGGTTTGTTGATTGGCTTCTGAAACATTTATTTTGTTATCAATTCTTACCGTTTTATTATTTACATAGGCGGGTCAGCTCTCTATGTCGAGTCCGTACTCGAATCTCCGCTGTTTTACAAATCCAAGCCAATGTTCAACAGAACAGGTCAACTTGGAGACGTGATGAAAGAATCTTCCACTATTGCTTACACATATGCAAAGTCGTACATGGCACAACATCTACCCGAGAACAAATTTTTCGAAAAAGCTGCCATCCATTTACATGTTCCTGAGGGTGCTACACCGAAGGATGGTCCGTGATTATTGCATTACTAAAACCTACAACGACCGCTGTGGTTTCTAACGGTTGGCTTCTCTATATAGGTCCCTCGGCTGGTATTACCATGGCAACTGCTCTGCTTTCTCTCGCTTTGAACACACCAATTCCTACCGATGTCGCCATGACGGGTGAATTAACTTTGACTGGTAAAGTTCTGAAAATTGGCGGTCTGAAAGAAAAAACCATTGCCGCTAAACGAACTGGTGTGAACAAGATTATTTTTCCGAAAGCCAATTTACCAGAATGGGAAGAGCTAGAGGAATATGTCAAGGGCGGAGTAGAGGGCATTCCAGTTGATTGGTATGATGAAGTCGCGAATGTTTGTTTCGGCGGTTTGCAGGGCAATGGTGACTGGAAACAATGGGAGAAGCTGTATGCGGATGATAGGAAGGAGAAGAAAAAGGATTGATAGTTTGATGTTATGATGTTATAACCATGGGTTATTGTCTTTGCCTTGTATTAATAATAGTTTAATACGATTTTGGGCCCCTCGTTTTGGGATGAATAGATCTTCATACACTCAGTATAATGTCATAGTTTTAACAATATTAAACGTTTTATTTCGCATTCTGTTATCTTATTTTTACAATTCCAAAGGAGGCGCCATCCTCGCAACGGAGTCGCGTGCAGAGGGATCAAACTCAACCAACAATGCAGCCTCTCAAGGGTGGTTTCAAATTCCCTCAGGAAATGTTGTCGCGACAATCGCAGCATCGTATTTCAATTGTTATTTTAGGTTTTATGGTAGGTATAAAAGAAGCTTCGTTCCCTAACAATTTAACTAAAAGTATCCCTCTTCTAAACTCAGCCAAAATGCACAAATTAGCTCTCTTAGTCGTTGCCATCTGCGTCTTGATCCAATGTATCACCGCCGAACCTGGCCAATTTATTAGCAGACCTTCCCACCCACAACATTACCGCAATACAGGCTGTCAGCCACAGCAAGATTTCATCCGTGGAAAATGCTATTTTAAGTGTTCTATCGGTTTCATCGAAATCAACGACCGTAAGTTTAGATTTACTCTTTACATTATGGTTACTTCATCTTTCAGTGATATCTTATGACTGACCTGTCGAACTGTTGTGTAGGCTGTTTCGAGCAATGTAATTATCGTGAAGCAGATCTTGGAAACTCATGCTGTGACCGTAAAACTGGTCATGTAAGACATAAGCGAACAATCATGCGAAGATGGACCTGGCCTTCACGCCATTAATCAATAATCAGACCAATGTTTTGACCATAGTCTTAGACCATTAGATATAGAGCAATAATACTTAATAAAAAATACATTAATTACATCGATTGCTTTACATTTTAGTATCTTCTAGAGGTGTTGTGACGGACCTTTCAATTCCATTGCCACTTTCTTGATCTGAGGAAGAGCAAATGTTAAGCATCTATATTGGCCTGCTGCGAAGCATTTCGAGTGGAGTGTTTCACTAAAAATTATAGATTTTCAGGCTATGGATTTATGAATTTTAAGTTATTCCAAAATATCAACGTTATGAATCAATTACAATTACTTCCTCCAATTAGTACTCCTTTCGGCTCTACTACCGCTACTGTCGGCTCCTATATTCCCGTGTCCTCTATTACCTCTTCCATAGCCGCCTCCTCGATTCCCTCCTCTACCGCCTCCTCTACCGCCTCCTCTCTTACCGCCTCTACCGCCCCTTCCATCACTTCCTCCTCTGATTCCTCCTCTACCTTCTCCGCTGCTTTCTCCTCTGATTTGCGAGCTGCTATCGTCAAGACTGTTGGCATTATTCAATCTCTCTTCTGTCCCTGGATTACTCGAGTGGGAAGATGAGCCAGGTCGCGTTCCGATATTGTTTGACACACTTCTTTGACTTTGCACATTCGAAGTTGATGGAGAATTATTATCCTCCTGAGATTGTGAAGATATTGGTTGTTGCACTTCCCTTTCCTTTCCTTTGTTCGTGGATTGCGCCTTTGCGAAATCGCGAGCGACCAAGTTCCGCAAATGCGAGATAAATCTCTTCTCCTCCTCTTTCCGCGAAGACTCATCCGATTTCCCTGCATAACTTCGGTTGGCAACAATAAACCCACTACCGCTATTAGCTTCATCTATCACCCACTTTGGTAACGTTTTAAACAAATTTCTCGCTGCCAAATTAACGGGGCTACGTTGTTTATCCTTTCGGCCTCGGCCCCATCCAGTAATGACTTTCAACTTCGTTACATCTTGATTATTTCGTATATAATGGAAGATTCTAATAACTGGGAGTAGAGGTGATATTTGTATATCGTCGGTATGCGTATCGAGGACCACACAATCATTCTCGGACCTGGGCTTCCATTTGTCGTAGCTAGCTTTGGAGTAGATTTCAAACAGAGCTTTGACTGCATTCTCGTGTGGCAATAAACTTGGTACAATTACAAGTACATGTAATTTCAATAGCATCGATAACAAAGGTAACCGATCGCGGGCGTCGTCTGGTAAGACTCCTTGCAAAATCTCTTGAGCTTCTTTTGTAATGTCTTCCCCGAGAACTTGAGATCGATACAGCATTTCGTTCACGAGTAAACTTTGTCTGGGCGCTATTTCAAGAATAAATTCAGAAACCGCGGTTAAAAAAATAACCATCAGTGAGGTGCTACCAGTAACTTTCTGTTTACCTCGGATATTCTTTTCACGAAGCTTGACAAATTCTTCGCAAGCATGTCGGTATTGGTAAAAGCCGCTGGAGTAAATTGACTCATACATTAATGGGTCATCTTCCCACACATCAGTATTTTCTAGCAAGAACTCTTTAATTTTGGAGCATGTTTTTTGGTTGACTAAGCCATCCGATCCATCCACTTCACTGTTCTTCAAGATTGTCTTGAGGGTATGACAATCCACTTTTTGCTCTTTTCGTTTAATTTCATTGTAGAATTTATCAAAAATTTGCTCTTCTTGACCACTGCTACCTAACTCAGTTCGAATCCAAACATGTATTAGGTAAGGGTCGGCCAAGTCCTCGTATAGTTTTTGCACTTGAACCTGAATTTTTTTAACATCGCGGAAACCTTGAATTAATTCAGACAAAACATTTGCGTCGGGTTTGCAATCTTCTGTTACGTGCTTGAATACTTCGTGTATCAAATCGAAAATCTCTTGGATTTCATTTTTAGGAGGACGGTTGGGAGGTTCTAACCATTTTCGACATTGTCGGATAATTGTTGTATCTATGAAACACTGCAGCGTTAGGCCGAGCCCAAAATACTTTTTCTCCTTCAAAATGCGAATCATTTCATTCATGTAATCCATGAAACGTTGATGAGCATGCTCGAATTTCGTAATTCGGCATAGATATTCCTGGATTCCGTGAAAAGTTGCAAGCATTTTCCGGGACTTTTCTTCTTTTGGAACCTTCGCCCAGGTTT
This sequence comes from Paraphysoderma sedebokerense, assembly GCA_025602915.1. Lineage (NCBI taxonomy): Eukaryota > Fungi > Blastocladiomycota > Physodermatomycetes > Physodermatales > Physodermataceae > Paraphysoderma > Paraphysoderma sedebokerense. The sequence continues at coordinate 23,951 of JAHLJZ010000134.1, forward strand.
CTTTCTTAACTTTCTTGCTATAGTATTTTTCAGTCTCGTCCATTAAACATTTGTCCTCCTCACAATGTTGTAATGCCTTAAAAATTTCACCAGCAGTAGCAGGGCATACTTTACCGGGCAGACTGGGATAAAGGAGCTCTGGCCAAGAATTATCCTTCCGATCCTTTCGGTAAAAAAATTTCGCCAACTGAACATTCCGCTCTTTCCACTGTGTCGACAGCCGCATCAAAAATCCAACTTTGGAATTACAGCCAGGACAGTGAAGGGTATACACTAGGCCCTTCGCAGGGTTGATGTATGGTTCCCCCATTTTGACATTCATGTCCTTTCTATACACGGCCCAGACACTAATTAGAAGCCCATGTGTATTCCCTTTCGCTTCATTGGTGATGAAATAGATATCGTCCGCTTCAACGACTACTTTCTGGCACTTTACACAGCGAAAATCGATTCTATGAGTTTTCGGAGGCTTGTTCTCGATAATATTTTTTGTGAGGAGAGGTTGCGGGGTGGAAGGGAGATCAGGATATTTATATTTGAAAGCAGGCATTGCGAGAATATTATATCGGTAGAGAGTAATATTACGCCCCGACAGTGTTTTATTACACCTAATTTGCCGAGTGGCGCGGATGGCTGCCAATCAGAATGTCCGTTGGAAAACATAATGACTCAATTATAGCCCATGGATTGTTCCAGAACTTCTGCTGGATTACCATTTCGGGACGCTGATTTTTATGTAGTATTATCAATATCACCGAATTAATATTTACTTTAGTATAGAGCAACCGCTCGATCTTTCCCTGATAAATCTTGCCAGATTTCAAAATCCCTTTCTCTATTCAACTCCTTTGCTTTTCTCCTTAATAATTCCCCTTGTCTTTGACCAACCGCCAATTCATCATTCCAACCAATCTCCATCACAATCCGCGGTACCTTCACTTTATCCTTTCGCCGCTGACCCAACTGAAACGCCGGATGAATATCTTGATTTTTCAACAACATTCCCGACAATTTCAATATCTTTTCATGAAACTCAGTACCTTCTTCGCCCGCAACCAGCGCCCTCCGATCTTCGTATTTCTTAACATCGTCTGATACATGCCCTGACAATTCGAATTCACTAGTACTAACATATGGCGGATTTGAAACGATAACATCGTAGCCATTCTTCAATAACCCTATCCTATCTACATCTAGATCTGACTTAATGTTGAATATATCACATAACATAAACTTCGCGGATGGATGAGTCGTAAGAGGGAAAAGTTTATGAAGGTTTTCATGAAACAATAATTTAGAGAGTGGATTGACATCGATTGCGTGAATTTCGGTTGGAGTATAAGGTTGTAAATGATGTAAAAGTGATAATGCAATACACCCTGAACCTGTACACAGATCTAATATTCGTAGCGGTTGATTCTGAAAGTTCGAAAATCGTTGATCACCAAATTCTTCACTGACCAACCTAGTTTGATTTTCCGGATTCACTTTGGCATCTTGTTTGTGAAAATGTTGTATTCGATCAACCAATAAATCTTTAACCCTCAACGTCCATTCTTCTGTTTCCCATCTAGGAATCAAGATGGGTGGTTTAACAATGATATCTAATCCTGCAAACGGTTGGGTTCCTAATACATAAGCTAATGGAATGCCTCGACTTCGTTGATCGATATACTGAATCAAGTTCGTTGTCTGTGATGGGGATAGAGGTGGGATGTTTCGAGTGGGTGTCGGAGAAGTGTATCGTTTTTGGGGCGGTGAAGAGGGCCATGGGGTGACGATATGAGTCAGAATCCATTTTAGTTCTGTGTGTGCATGTTGCGGGGATAATTTTAGATGAGAAGAGTGTGTCAGTTTACTATGCAGAAATCTGTATAGCGACGGTTCAATCAATTTGGAGGTCACAATCATGGTGCCGATAGTTGTGATGTATTTTGACTAATGATGAGGAATTGGAAGACAGACGGAAGATAAATTATTATCGGCTCATCGCAAGCAAAAGTGAGGGGCATCCAACACATATGATAGACACAATTGAAGGAAGGGACATAAATGTGCAGTACTCGAAAGTTAACCCATGATCTGGCACAGAAAATGCACAATAAAAAGACCAACCAGGACAAAAGCAAAGTTAAGAATAGCGATACCCTAACGGGAGTATAGAATATATTATTCGTATATATACCATAATACACACGCAACAACTATCACCGCTGATATTCAATCTTCGCAGCCTCCTTCCGACTGATCCATGCATATTCAACCAAAAAGGAGTACAAAACCAAGTAAATAACTAACTCGACAGGAACTACTCATCCAATTCTTCGAATTCTGAAAACTTGCCATCATCTTCACCTGTTGCAGCAGCCCCAGCGTTGGCTGCACTCGTCTCCACTCCTTCTTCCTTCAAAAAGTCATCCAAAGCGTCTAATTCGGCTGTATCATACACATCAGCCCCACCCTCAACAGTAAAATCCTTTGCCGATGTATCCGCTGAAGAATTCAATTCCAATGGAATATCCGCCATCTCCTGCACTTCGCCGCCATCCGCGGCATTACTATTTTCCATGAAATCGGTATCGATGGCAATATCGTCTTCGGTGACCGGTATATCTTCATCACCCTGTTTACGTATCGAGTCATCGCCTTCGACGTTATCGTCTGACTTGACGGTTTGAGAAACACCATTTGCACTCTTATCGAGATTTCCGCCAACGGGTCCATTTCTAGGTAATTTCGGAAAATTACCGCATCTATCTTTTCCATAACTGACTCTCCAAGTTGACATGTTTAACGAGTTTAACCTGTTTTTTTCTTCGGCCGACATTGTTTTCCATTCATCAACAGCTTTGATTGCATGTCTGATGTCAGTAAAATTGACAAATCCACACTGCTTCTCCGGAAGCAAATTTGCCCATTCAATTTCACCATATTTTGCAAACACGGATTTTAGATCGTCGACTGTCACATTAGGTGCCAAACTACCGACGTATACGTTGCGGCTAGCACCACCTTGCACCGCTTGAAGAAGGTTGGGACTAAGCGGTCCAGGAGCCTTACCCCAACCGATTTTGAGACGCTTTCCTTTGACAACGATGCCATGCGTTGAACAAAGATGAAAGAAGATGGTGGCGCTTAACGGATCGACAAAGTTTATGAATGCGCATGACTTTTCGGTTAAAATATGTATTCGCTCCAGGGTACCTCCACGAATGACATTGCAGAGATCGGTAATGGTGATTTCAGGGGAAAGTGAACCGAGATACAATATTCGATTGTTTGAAGGATTCACATTTTGATGAGTACCGGGGGGTAAAACTGAAAGGGCATTTGTAGTTTGTAATGCTGGGTCGACAGGAGTCACATCACCTTGATCTTCAAAACGTCGGAATGCACCTTGTCGGGCCATCACTGGAGCTTTTCCGCCACTTGTCTGAAAAGTGCATCTGTCTTTACCATAATTGACACGTTTTCCGGAGTAACGGGGATCACTTGGAAGTGATTGCACACATTTGATAGCATTCGAAATGTTGAGGAAATGAACAAATCCTACAAGCTTTTCCTTCGTCTTCACTATTTTCACCGTGTCAATAGGTCCATACGCACCCAAATCATTGGCTAACGTAGTTTCGGTTATATCCTCTGATAAGGGTCCAACATACACATTTCTTGAAGCACCTTGAGATACAGCAGCGGCAATATTCGCTGGAAGATTAGACGCCTTTCCCCATCCAAGCTTTACTTCTTGATCCCTGACTTTAAGTTTGCCTTTTGACGAAAGATGATTGTATGCGGCGGCAGCAGAATGAGGGTCAAGAAACGTAATGAATGCACAATTCTTATCCTCCAAATACTTTGCGTTGTCAATAGGACCGCCTTTGATCAAACTGAGAACTTCGGATAGATGCACAGCAGGAGGAAGGTTACCGATATAAATTGTACGATTATTTGGGACGGAAGGTGCAGCCATACCAGCGCCGCCGAGATTAGCGTATCCAGCAAACGAATTGGGATTGTAGCCGCCCATAGACTGTTGAGCGTATCCGGCGTTGATGGCGCCGTATGGATTGGACTGTGCAAGTGATGGCATGTGTGGATTGGAATTAACACTCATTAGACCAAGGTTGCCCGGTAATGAGGAATTGCTTGCCGAACCGAATGACCCCGCAGCTAATCCTCCCATAGCTGGACCGACATTATTCATTCCGCCACCCAGCGAATTCATTCCAACGGCACCATATCCATTAAATGTCGCTGTTCCGTATGCCCCTGAGGCAAGGGTATTCATATAGGAATTATTAGAGTAAGCATTGCCAGGTTGGAAATACGACGGAGCAGCGTAACCGGTGTTACCGTACGTAGGACCGGGTGCATACGGATTATAAATATCACTCGAACTTGAAGCGGCACTGGCGAGATTCGGCGCAGCGTTACCTAAGCCGTAGTTGCCACCATATGGTTGTGATGGTTTGTTGTAGTTCTGCTGATGACTGCCGTATGCTTGAGGAGGTTGTGAAACAACTGACTGCTTCGAGTAGTTTGAAAAGCGTTGTTTTTTATAATTGTCGTTTGGGGATGCACCGATATTACTTCGCTTCATGACTTCTTAATTTTCAGTCTTAACTGTACAGTCAGTGTTACTTTGTGAAGTAACAGTATGTTCAAAATTCCATCACAAAAACAATGATGGCGAAAGTGGCGGGTCAACAGTAATAGAAGGGTTAGCGCAAAGTACATATGACAAAATAATTGATATACCAAAAGCAAATTAAGCGAACAAGTTTTGCGAGTTGAACATAGTCGAAAGAATTTCACACAAATTGAAACATTGGCAGTCGGGAAACGAAGATCAATGAACAAAAGTTAGTTTTAAAAAATCAAGGGAATATAGCTATACAGAACGTAAAGAAGAACAGCAAAATTTACCGATATCGAATAAAATGAAGTCGAACAATTCAATTTTATAAAGCAAAAAGAAATTTTTTAACATCAATAGTAAAGGTGGCGGAATGGAAGGTAGGCAGAAATAAGAGTGTGTAACGTTTTTGAACCGACAAGGAGATCGTAAACGGAAACGAACATCATTCGAAAGTGGATAACGAGGAGAAACACAAAGTTGATTTATAACATTAATTAGAACGAAAACGGAAGTAAAAGGCAAATGAGAAAAACAAAGGGAAGACGAGAAAGATTAAAAGGGTTAGTTTGATCTGACGGATATAGATGAGAAATGATTTTCCTTTTCACAAGTTTTCTACAACTCTTATTTATTGGCACATCTCCATGAACAAGAGCGGATGCAGCACTACATCAACACACAGCGGATCACTCCTCCGACCACCAGGAATCAAGAGAAAAAGCCCACCGAAAGAGAAAAAGAGGAAACGATCAATCAGGGAATAAGGATGGGAGGGATTGAAGGGAACGAGCGAAGATTGCTAGGACTGAAAATAACGTATGTCCTGTCGGTTGTAACAGAGCGTTGGATGAGTGGATGGCAATGGGATCGGAGATGAGGAATGGAGGGAAAAGGAGACACGTGACTCTCACGTGATGTTGCTTGTCTCTGTCGTGGAAGACTCCAATTGATAATAGCCTAAGAAAGAACTCTGACCCTTCGGAGTGGACACATCACAATAGAGAATTGGGTGCCATGGTTGCATCGGTCGGCAGGACCACCCCCAAAGAAGTTTAGAGGCGGGGCTGGGTCGTTTTGATGGTTCACACAGTGGTGTGATGTTTGCCGACCTTTGGACATCGCACCTTCTTGATGTTGGATATGCACCGGTTCGCCTTAAAACATCAATGATGAAACTGAGTCCACCATTGACCATATACATATAGCTCCAGTGACCAGTGTGCCGGACTCTGGACTCTGGAGCTTTCCGGAGTCAATCATTTGCTGCCAACTTGTGTCGAGCGAATTCTCTCCTGTCAGACCACATCAGTACCGTATTTCAATGCCTCGCGTCTCCCCACCAACATGCAGCCTGGCACCATCTGAGATTGACACTATATAACCAGTATATAACCACACCGCTTTCCTTCGCCTCATTGGAAGTCTCAATCTCTTAGGATATGGTCTAACTCTGTCTAACGAATTGTTGCCGTCAGCTATTGTGTGAATCCCTTCATTCGGTACCAATGTCATCAAACGAATGCGCGGCCCTAGTTGAAATTCATAATGCCTTCAACCCGCAAGGCGGAGTTTTGCCGAAATGGTTAGTTAATTATTCCAGGGGTCCGAGGTAGCTCCAGTAATCTTCAATTTTCAATTGCACACAGGACGACGACAGTACCTCCAGGCGGCTTCGTCAATGGTAGCTGCTGTGACTGGCAATGGACTATACAGACCGGTGATTTGTATGCATTCGGTGTCTCGTGTGACCCAAGTCGAAGCACAGTAACTTATTTGTAGTAGCCAGTCACTCCGTAAGAAATAAGTAGCAATTTGTAACCCCTGATTTATATAGGCGTCTAAATGGAGTTCCCAATGGCTACGAATTACGTGGAACCATTCCACCAGATGCCATAGTTCGGCTAACTGGGCTACGGGGCCTGTAAGTACAAAGTACCTACTATTGAACATTCACTGTTGAGATGTTGATTCAATGGCTTTGCAAGGGAAATCGGTGGAAATCCGATGACAGGAACTATACCGCCGGAACTTGGCAAATTAACTTCATTGACGTATCTGTAAGTCATCTTGATATGTTTCGAAAGAATTATTCTTTGACTCTTTGCCTTCCATACTCAGTCACATCCAACGTAATAGTATCTCAGGTTCCCTGCCCTCTGAGATAGCATCTTTGACTAATCTCAGAGCACTGTACGTAAAATTTCTACCACGTAGCACCAGACCACATCATGCTAATCGCTAAATGTACACACAGTGCTATCGATTACAGTAAAATGACCGGACTGCCTAAAAATTTCGGTTCTTTATCTGCATTAATGGCAAACCAGTGCTGGCTACAGGGCATCCAAGACTCATGTCGTCCGAATCCATACCCGACAGCATGCTCAGACAACACCGTGAACCTTCCAATGAACACCCTGCCGCCTTGTCCTTTGTATACAGAAACCATATCTACTACCGGTTCTTTTTTCTCAACGACAACTGCAACGCAAACATCATCTTTCTCTGACTCTTTTACCACTCGTTCCCTTACAGTTGGACCGACATCAGTGAGTACTGAGACCAGCACCGTGACAACTCAAATCCCCAGCCAATCTCAACCGTCTCTTGCTATTCGTCAACAGAGATACATAATTTTCGGTTCTTTACTCGGGGTTATAGGTAAATGGTATTAGTGTCTCAGATCAACTTCACCCATGATTTAACACTTTACTTAAAATTTTCAGTGACGTTATTCTTAATGCTTTCCCTTCTACGGTGGCGACTCCAAGTCAAGCCATCAAAATCAAAGGAATCGAAACGCAAGCTGTTGATGTAAAAATTAACTGATATTCACGAAAATGCAACTGCTTGTATCGATGTCGCCGCAATTCGTGTCGTCCATGTAATTAGAAAATAGACTTTCATTATCAGCACTTTTAATATGTAATATAGTAGTGTTTAATATAGTGACTATATTTTACCAATCCCCTTACCTCATCTTTCATTAACTCTCCCATAACTTCAGGCGTATGTTCATTTTCAAACTGACCAAGACATCGAAAATGTCCGCTGCCTAAGTTCGCCGAGGCCCTAGATTCAGGGCGTAGGTGTAAATTCATACCGGGATATTGCATCCCTTATGGAAGACAACGGTTTTACAGAAACAACAGGTGGCGAGAATGACGCCAGATGTTCAGGGACCAGGGCCTATTTTGCAAGTATCTTGGCTATCATCCAAACCCAACAATGTTTGTAATTGGGAGCCGGCCGTTTAAAAAATACTAGCCTGCAACACCCTTGAATTTGGCCTAGAGTAATTAATATGCTCACGGATGTGGAATGTTACCTTAATATTATATGTTATTCAGAATGCAAAACCTTTTTCAAAAATATGCGGCACCCTCTCCTTCATTCGAACCATCAGCGGTTTTCTGGGCCGAAGACAGCGTTACCACATTCTGGAAGACTCCTGTTTATTGTTCGTACTTCGTTCACTGTGACTCCTAGACCTTCTGGCTCTGGGTCTCGACTATATATATAAATTTAACTAGTGCTATGCATGCCTACGTTGTTCCTACTCAATTTTATAACATGCCGTCAGCCATCTGTTGGTACCTTTATTCGTACTGCCTGTATGTAATCTTACTTGAAAGAACCATTCCGTTGATAAAGGCCAGTTTTCATTTATCTCATACGAAACGCCGATTATTGCGGTTTGGCGGAGCATTTGTTTTGGACTTACCTCAGTTTATCACAATTGCCGTATACTTGCATATTGATAGTCTGGGAGGTTTTGCTCGCGCTTCGCCTTCACTCCTCTCAATTACTCCAGTATTGATACCCATCGGTACCTATGTAGTTTTGTTATCCAATGCTTCCCTGTCATTTATGTTTGTCAAAACTCTTGCACAACACAGAAAGCAAAGTGTCCAAATTTTATCAGGGAAAACTAAGCAGACACGAATGTGGCATTTTATTAATCAATTTCGTTGTATCATGGGCAATATTGGTTGTCAAGATTGCGGGTACCTTTGCACTCATTGCAGCACCGGCATTAAATCATATTATCTTCGCCGTGTTTCATAATTTTTATAGCCCTATTACTGTGTTGAATGCTTACTCTGATTACCTTTATGTAACCACTAAAGTCCCAAAGCAATTATTGTCTATTCAAATTGACGTGACGGAAAAGGATGGCAGTCATTCCAAGAAGAATGCGGGAGCCGTATCGACCAAATTTAGCAACACAATCGCCTAAATGTGGTCGATTGGAAATGATAATGAGAGAATGCTTCTGGTTTTGTGGTCGCAATCTCATGCTCGGGTGTGTTTGTTGCAACCTGTTATACTACTATAGATATTATATAATCATGTTTATGGTTTATTTTACTTTTGGCCTTATATCATAAATAAAAATCTTTTCCGCGCATTAAAATAAATTGGTTCCAGGCTGACTCATTCTGCAAATTTAACTGCAGTTGTTAATACTGTTTATCGTGGAGCAATTGGAATCGACCAATATATTGGAAAGGGGAGAGACATTAAGGTGTATTATATACGCAGTGCCAACACGACCTCGCTCCATATATCTTACTTTTTTAGCATGCCGAAGCCCTTCTTCTTCTCCACACCCTTCCCGCCACTAGAAGCATTTCCCTCACTTCCGTCGCCTTTAGACTCTCCCCGACCCTCCCCAAAACTCGCTACTCCACTTCCGCTATTATCTAGTGCAACGCTCAGCCCAAGTCCAAAACCGTACCCTGTTGAACCAGATCCTGATCGACTTGGTATCTTGGATGATTTTGTGGCACTTTGAGCCGACAAGTTCAAATTCGAATTAGAATTGGACGCCGACACAGACGTTGAAGATGAAGCAGAAGAAGGGTGAGAAAGAACTAAAGACGACGAAGATTTTGCGCTTGATCGCTTACGAACTGATCGTGACATCGAAAGTAGGGCTAAGAGGGAATAACTCCAAGTTAGCACGGAATGCACAAGAATTATATCTCATATTAACTGACCTCTTCGTGTTCTCTCATGTTTAGATTGGACACTTCGGAAATGAGCCAACAAATCTTGAAACTTGACAGGATCGTTCGACTTGCTACTTCTTCGATCGTACGATCTAAGGTCATGCAGTTTCATGAGCGGTTAATCAGGTGAATTGTCACTCTAGTTCCATCTGAGAGCTCAAGCAGAGATTTTAACAACATACGTTCTTGGTACTAAGTGTAACATTCCAATTGAGCTCACACTGTTGAGTCGATTACGCAACGTCGCAAATGCAGACGACTGTGGCAGAAGCATCAACAATCCGTAGAGACACTTGTAAAGATAAGGGTACCGATCGGGTTCAAGCAATTGCAATCTTAAATCTGTTCAAGAAAATTGATCAAGCCGATGATTAGTGGAAATACTGAGGCACAAGTTCCGTTTGTTGCATTATTGAACATGACGGAACATTAAGGAAGAGAAAAGCATACAAGTGAAAACCGGAGATTCTAAAAGTTGCACTAGCTTATCAATCTGAATCAGGAACGAGACAGTGATTTCGAGTTCCGAGCTAACGATACCGCAATTAGGTAAATCGAAGCGAAACAAACATTTACACGAAAACCAACACCACACTTACAATATTTGCAATAAGTTGGCAGCATGCTCATATGCTTGAGCTAATAGACATAAGGAAAATGTTGACACTGGATTATGAGACCAGCATTTGTACAACGCAATGAAAAAAGTTTGACCGTCCTTAAAAGAAGATTAATAGGTGAACGCGTTGATGTTTTGATGTTAGAATGTACTTTATGTTCCAAGTGGCGCAATCTCCGTCTTAAATCCAATAACTCGGCTGCCGTTATCAAAATCAAATTCAAATTTTGCACCATCGTACTAGCAAATTCCAGATCCTAGCCAGATGAAGGTTAGGGCAACAACGTACAACGACACAATGAAAACTCAGAACGCTACCTCCTCCTTTTCCAAAATTTCCGCGAGACATCTAAACACTTTTTCTGGGTTCAACGCAATACAAAGCTGTCTAATAATCAAGCTACCCCGCGTTTCTAATAACCTTCTGTCATTTTGGAATATCCCGAGTAACGTGACCATAAATCGTGATAAGTATTCGTCGTCCGAGTAGGTACATATTTGAGCCAGCAATTGCAGAGAACGTTTGACTACGTCGTCACTGGTATCACTTAGAATTCGGAATAATGCGGGAATTAGAGTTGAGGACGAGACGACCTATAACAAGTTTATAGGGTTGATTTAAGCCGACAGAATGTTTGGGCAAAGGCACGAATGCGTGACGTTACCTTATTTGGCGCCTTCTTGTGCAATAGTAAAACCCAATCCAAACTTGCAATCCTGGTCTCTTCATTGTCGTGGCTAAATAAACCCATCAACGTATCCAGCGTATTTTGGAACTCGAATTCAACATTAAATTCACTCTCCTTTAACAATCCTCCCTCTACTCCGTATTGCGGCGATCTTGTGATGTCGATTTCCGAGCCAGGTGTGATGGTTTGATCTGGTACAATCGGCATCAGTTTATCCAATGATGTGGTGGAGGATGCGGAGGGTGGTGTCGGAGAGGGGGACGCTTGGATGGCGGTTTCTAAAACTAATTTATACAAATTTTGATTCGTTTCTGAAGCGATCAATCGAATGGGTAAACATAATTAAGGAACTAACGGACTAAGTACGATAGCGAAACAAAAGGCTTTTTTAAAAGGCATTTTAAAAAAGGATATCGGTCAAATTGTGAGATAAACAAGGAAGGACGGATTGCAACAGATTTGGGGTGAATGGCAACATCAGCTGCTTTGCCAATAGAATGAACTCATTTATCCATTTAAGAGCGGTAGCCTGTGTCTCTTCGTCTTTGATCAACCCGAAATTATAGGTTAATATCAAATGGGTGCACATTTTAAACACTTTTCTGAAAAACATACCGTTCGAAGTGAGGAATGGATGTAAGATTTGCACCATTTTTGGAAAGTCTAGTACAATACTTTGGCCAGGTATCTGGACATTACAATGTTAGCGACAGTATTCCGGAGGCAGAGACATCATAATCGATATCCACCCAAGTACCCTGTCTTTTTGCTTCAGCTTCTTCATTTTTGAGTTCACCGACTATTTCTGCTTGACTTTCACTTTTTTCTGAGGAATCGGTTACTTGAGAATCAGTCCTGAAGAACTTCCCAAACCCGACTCCCAACTGCCTTTGGACTTCAACCGCTTCTCTAATCTGCCGTAAAAATTCGCTCAGAACGGCAGCACTACCCGTCCTGACTTCTTCATTTTCATCACTTAAATATCGAAAAAGACCGTCTAAGAAGTATGGGAGGTAACTGACTAATTCCAAATCAGGTACGCTATCGAGGACGGAAATCCACGAAACAAGGAACGACCGAGTAAACGGATTGAGGGTACGGATTCTTTCAGAGAGGAGTGGGATAAATCGAGCAAGAGAAAAATATGCAGATAGCGATGATTGGGATGTCGGTGACAAAGGTGTGGTTGGTGTAGTATGGAGTGGGGAGTCGATGGATTGTTCTGACACGATATCCTTTAACAGACGATCGAGAAGTTCGGCACCATTTTTGACCGAGGTTTCAGTATCCGCAGCCAGCTGTAGAGAAAATCGTTAGCCAAAGGCGATAAACAGCAATATATAGACCAAAATTAGGAGAAACGGAGGTGGAGGATAGCAGACAACCTTTGACAATACGTCGAAGATTTCATTGAACCATTGCAATATAGATACTCTGGCGACTTTAGCAACGTTATATAAGCTTTCGCAGCTATAGTATCGCACTCTTGCATCATGATCTTGGAAACAGGTTAATATAGGTGGTAGTATTTCCGGCAGATAGTTTGCTACTTCCTCCTATCACAAGTCAGAGTGAGAATACTTTCGCGACAATGGAAATTTGGGTCAATCACAGATGGCAATACAAACCGGTCCTAATATTTACAATTGGTTTTAGGATTCGTTAATCATACAATAGAAATATTGGATTAGCTCCACTGTAAATCCAAGCTTGGTACACCAAATTTTTATTCAGGCAGTCGAGATGAAGCATACCAACAGCAATAGATACACCAGCGAGACCAATTAAACCTCCGTTTCGAGCATTTGTGTTTGCTGAATTGAGGGCAAACTCTTGAGACAGAATGCGAATGATTTGCTTCACGGTAACATCAAAGTTTGGTACTTTGTTTTGCAGACCATCTCTGACGAATCTTTCGATGTCGAGCGCAGCGTTTTTCCTCTTTTCGTAGAGCTTGTCTGCTAGATTCCGCAGGAGCTGAGGTGATAGAAGAACAGCTAGATCAGACATGATGGCAGTGGGAGTACTATATGAATTCAGATAGTGCTTTTTTCAGCCTAGTGCCTCAGAATTCCGAAATGCCAACCCGGCCGCGCAGTTCGCTAATTCCATTCGGCCCTTACGATTCCGTCGTTGGATTCGTTCCTCTCTTCCATCATTCCATCTCCATTACCGCCATTGCTGATACGAAACACAGATTCACCGTCAATACAATATTCATGTTCAGGGTATGTCTTATTTTGCTAAGTGACATGTTCTACGCTGTGTATGTAACCTTTGGCCCTGCTCTGATGCTTCTCTCCTTGGTAGAAACCACTGGCTTCAAAGTCCCACACCAAACTGCGCTCATCCGATGCTCGCAAATTGAGAGCCGATCTTCTTTCATCATTCCCCACCCTCTCTGATGCTACTCTCAGTTCAGTCTTTCCTCCAAAAACCGACGTCTTCATCGACAAAGTTCAAGTCAAAATCTCGTCGGCGGCAATCTATTCAGTCGACGGCTGCCCCATTTGCATTGAATTTCAGAAAAAATTGATCCCCTCCGTATATATGTGCTGGAAGGTACATTATCATTTAGTCCACCTTGTGAATCAGTTGCACTCAGTACATGTTGCTTTCGTTATGAGCGTAGCGATCATTGAAAACCAGGGGTTCCACAAAAAGTCATCTGACGTCGCTCCTTTTGTACCGTCTCAACCTAGATACCAGATTTGCTTCCAAATGTGACAACTCACAATTATGTACTCGGAAAAGTTTTTGGCGGGTTTGTACTCATCTGCTGGCTTACGTGCTACTCCTCCCCGCGACATTTGTCCTGATATAAGACGACCGCTTATTCCTTCTCGCTAACCCAGGGCGGACCTCATGTTACCGGGTTTGATTTTACCGACTGAAGGATACCCAAAAGTTCAACAAGGTGATGCAATTGGAATTTGCTTACACTCTTCAAAGTGAGTTCAATTCATTTTTCCCTCTGACTTTCCGCTTTTAATGATTGTCGTCTGTTACAGGACAGTTCTGGCGGTCGGAATTTCCGAGGTGTCCCAAGATCAAGTCAACAATATGAATGAGAAGAAAGGAAAAGCAGTCAGAGTGATACATACATATAAAGATTCGTTATGGGCATTCGGAGACAAATCTAACCCACCTGACGTCAATGCTGATGAAGTTCAAGCGGAAGAGATGGAAGACACTGGAGAGGAAACCATTGAAAGCCAGCTTGAGTCGACGTCAATCGACGAACATCAATCGCAGCCTCAGGTGAACGATGGTGCCGAAGTACTGGCCACATCATCTTCCCAACTGTCTACTGTGTCTACAGAAGGTATATATGAATCAGCTTGACTCGTATTTGATGCCGATCTAATCTATACTCTACCCATTCATCAGATATGGACTTGCTTTTAAAGCTATCCCTGCTACATGCCATCAAATTCAAGATTCCGGACTCTGCTGAAAATTTTCCAATATCTTCCAGTGTAATGTATTCGACGTACATGATCCCCTCCAGAATAGTTGGCACAACACTTGATCTCAAAAAATCATCTTACAAAAAGGTAAAAGCATTGGGATGCTTCTTCATTTTGCTATTGTACTAACTTTCATTCAAACTTGAACCCTTTTGTTGTTGCGTGAGAAGTTGGCAAAATTTTTGAAAGCGATGGAGAAACAAAACTTGCTAAAACTGAAGGACACCAAAACTGATGTTGTTGTCGTTTCAGTTAACCGTTCTCACAATGAAATTGTTTCCTTTCAACCCAGAAAAACAGCAGAAGACAGCGAAAGTGTCAAATCTAACTCGGCCTCTCCTAACTCCAAATCTGCTAACAAGAGCAGCACTGGAGGAACAGGGAAGGACGAAATAAAAGTGTCTGAGCTGTTTAAGGCCGGGAGTAAAGTTGCCGAAATACTTAAGTTTGTTGAAGCAAGGTCTGTACACATGTTTCTGTTTTATGATGCCTTTATTGGTTACTTGATTGGTATGTCTTGTGTCAACATTTCTACAGTGTACAAGGATTATATACCGGGATTGACATTCGCAATGCCGTGAACAATTACATTAAAGACAACAATCTTATCGATACGAGGAATCAGAAGTAATATTATATTTAAATTCTGCATTCTTGGTCCATGGTTGTCTTCTCCCGGCTCACATAGTTGCTTTTTATCATCAGATTTGTTAAAATCGATGCGCACTTATGTGATGCGATCTTATCCAAAAGTGAATACTCCACTGTCGATAAATTACCCCGAGATCAAATCATCCGTCGGTGTGTAGTTGCAGCCTGTGAAAATTTGGTTGTCTATTGATTCTCATTCCTTAACATTATTAACAGCCTAGTGGATAATATGACACCATACCACATTCTCCATCTACCGAATTGCGAACCCGTCGTGAAAAAGGGATTACCCAAACCTGTTGCGATAACTGTAGAGTCTCGGCAAGGGCGCAAAACTGTGACACTTGTACGAAATTTGGAGTTATTTCAACTCAATCCTGATGAATTAGTTAAGGATTTTAGTGTGAAATGCGCATCGTCTTGTACCATCAATGATATACCGGGACCTGGAAAAGAGAAGATGGTGGAGATTCAGATCCAAGGGTCGAAGGTGAAAGAGGTGATAGAGGTGTTGGGAAGGTTTGGCATTGGCGCGAAGTGGACCGAGGTGACAGATAAACTGAAAGGCAAGGGTAAAGGCAGGTAGCAGCATAATCATGATAGTTGGAGTATATCCAAATGGCAAAATGTCAATGAAAGAATACATTATCTTGATGGGATATTGCATCCCTACAACTATATCCCCCAAAAATATCGAATTCAACTGATGGTCTGAGGCGCGGAGTTTGATTTTCAACAGAACGAAGCCGCCCGCCCGCTTTGGAGATTCCTCTGTAACGACGGAATTGAGATACAATTTTGCACTCTCTCGCAAAAGAAACGACAAAGGATGGAGCTGCTGAGAAAATACGACTCATTCATACTCTCCAATGCATCGCAGGTCTCTGCCATCGAGAGTGCCCTTCGAAGTCTGACTTACCTCCTCCCTGGTCGATTTCAAGACTCGGAATTGGCTTCTGAATTCAGTTACGTCGACTTTCCTTTCTTGATTAAGAGTCAACCTTCTTGTAGTTTATAAATAGAGCACAGGAAAGCTAACTTATTTCAATAACTAATAGTCTACACAACCATCAATCTCCTCGGCCTTCGACACGATCAGCTCCTTTACCAAGCCGCACTCACTTCCTCGCCAAACTATAAACCCACAACACTCAACCGATACCTACGTCATGTCCATTCTAAAAGCAGCTTATCCAAGAATGTGAGTTTATTGCTGACCCTGATACAAACTGTGGAAGTGTTAGTGGAGATGACAGTAAAAAGGAGAAAGGGTGATAAACAAAGGTGGAAGATTGTCATGTGGATTGAAGGAATCAAGTATGTATTTGAATCGCATGCATATTCTTTTACATGGATGTCTATTTTATCTTAACATAAACCTTTGTTCAAACCGTATAGGGTTCTATGTCGTCTTATACTGCTACAGCAAAATCAAAGCAAACTCGTCCTTTCGCCGTCATATCCAATTAGAGATGTTGATCCGGCTTTAATCAACCCTACCTCATCTTCTTCATATTCGCCTCACTTTCAACCAGATTCATCCTTGTCTCAATCGCATAAACGAACAAACAGAATTCACCCTCCTCTTTCTGTGTTGGCTGCGTTTCCTTCACCGGGCGTATCGTCATCTCCGTTTGGTGATTCTTCGTCAGGGTCAGATCCAGTGGTGGAGTATTTAAATTCCAGAGCTTTATTGAGCTGTGTGAAAAGTCCCGATGACTTGGTTCATCCTTTAAAAGGGTCACGATTGGTGGGCGAGTACATGTTTATTCTACGACCATTGATTTACGGTTTGTGTGGACTTTCCTATGTTTCGCATAATATAAGCATATCATATTCACTGACCGTCGAATATCATTTCAGTATACCTTCTCCGAAAACACGGTTCAAGATCATACACACCATGGATGATATCACTCTCACTTGAAATTTTATCTCGAGTGTTGTCACTCGGTCATACCACTTCGTCGTTGATTCCAGCCCAGCTAGACAGGTCAATCCATTCTTTATTTTCTAAATTTTTTGGTGCATTCAGTTCAAATAAATTGAAGGGGAAAGGAGCAAGCGAAAAAGGATATGTTGAATCCGAACAACCCGAAAAGTTGACACTCTTGGAGAAAGACGAATACAAGAGGAGATTGTTCTTACTGTTGTTTTATCTGTTGAGGAATCCTGTGTATGAGAAATTGACAAAGTATATAATACCATGCTTCTTTACATGTCTTTTTTCAGTCTTTTTCCTTGCTTCGATCAGTTTTTATTATTTACGAGTAGCTCTTTTTTGTATTATTTAACTGACTATTTTATGCTGAATTATTCACGCGATTCAATTTAGACCGAGACTAGACTCATTCTGTGCTTCCATGATCGATAAACCCCTCATCCGAATTTTTGCAGCGATATTGCAGGATTATCAACCTTTATGGGAAAACATTTATTTTTATACATGTGGGTCATAGTGATTATGTGCGCAATCATTATATCCCGGTATTTACAATACCTTGTGAATTAACTGGCCAGCATCCGAGTGGATGCCCAGGAACTGATCGTTACAATAAAACATCAGCATTAAAGCAGAACCAAATTATTGTTATCATTGTTGCATAATTTCCAGTGTTCTTCTCTCTTGCATTAGAAATTGCATTCTGAGCGCACCGGCGAATGAAGATATGCAAGAAATCAAATGTTGTCGGGTTACCGCACCTCAATGCTCAGTCTACTGAGTAAGTAATATTTACAACGTCATTCAGGCCCTTTCAGTTACATGTCAATGTGTCATCAGAACCCAACTACACATTCGTTCAGATTAACTGACCCCCTTCGCAAGAGAATAACCGTCGACACCATTCTCACTAAGTGCACTTTTGTATTCTCCACTCTTTTCCTCTGTCTCTTTAGAAACGATATATTCTTTCTTCATCCACTCCATCCCTTCTTCATTTGCCTCTAAAATAACTTTCTCCTCGTCGCTTTCATTTGTGGACCCTGCGACTATATCAAAACACCCCACAAATGCTGATTCCGAGAGAATATTTTTAGCGATTTCTACTATTTTTTTGACCTCGTTGTCTTCGGCCAAAGCACGTTCTGAGGTGTGTCTATCCTGAGGGATTGTCCAAGATCTGGGTGAGGTGGTGTTGGAATATACGGATGTAGTTTGTTTGGAAGTAGCGGTTCGTTTAGGCTGTTGAAGTTGAGTCGCTGTCTTGACAGGACGTGGATCGAATGGAACGAAGAAAGCGGCAGCCGTCGAAGATTTTGCCGGCGCTGAATTTCGAGATTTTGCATTCTTGAAAGTTTTTAGCTGATGGACAACCGAGGTATCGGAATTTGAATGAGGTTGAAGGTTCTGTAATTTGAACGTAGATATCTTCCTTGTAGGAATATTGGATAACGGTGGTTCAGTCAGTGAATCTGACTCTGATAGTGTGGCTTGTATGATATCCGTTTGAGTAAATTCATCTACCATTCTTTTCGGAACTGATGATTGCAAAAAAACAGATATGGAAACTTTAATTTTAATCGAACTCTCCGTCACAAATACGCAACAGGAGAGGGTTGTAAACATACCCCAATTCACTTTCCCAATCCGTTCGCAGACTTTTGCACTGCCCCCGCCGTTTCCAGTAATCTGGCATGTCTTTGACTGCACATCTTTGACAGCTCTATCGACAGCGGCTGAATTCAATCTCCATTTGTCTAATAACTTCTTCGCGGGATGGGCGTATATGCTGATATTTGGATTGTGTTCTTCATTGCCGTACCAATCTGGATACACATTATATGGATCAGGAAAATACCGAGTTTTAGAAGGGGTCTGGGACTGTTTATATAGTCAGTCATGTGAATTTGAGCGAGGTAACTTGGTGTGAAAGAGAGGAAGTAGGAACACGGCAGAGCATAGGAATAAAAACAAACACTAATTGCGTGACTTTATAGCAAAAAGTGATAAGGATGAAAGACAAAGAGGAATGAAAATAGTTCAAATAAAATTTATATATTCAAATCTAGGTATAAGAACATCTAATCATGGTCGGTAGATGTCACGCTAAGGGTTACTTCATTTCAAGTACATAGAGAAAACAAACCTTTCTCCTATTTTCAGCAGTTTGATAGCTGTCAGCAATCCAATTCACGACTTCACTCTCTACCTGCTTTACATCAGCTTTGTCCAAGTCTATTTTCAAAGTATGCGTAAAAGTTTCTAGAGAGGCCAGTAAACTCCATTGAACAAGATAAAGCTGGTCATCGGCAGATGTAACCTGGGGGAAGTGGGAGAGGAAAGAGTGCAACAAAGGATGCGTCAGGATAGAATGGGGAGAATAATTGTCCACAAATGGTGATGAACTCGACTTCGTCATGTTTGTATTCGGTGTCGGAAGTTTCGATAAAGGCACGCTCAAATTGATATCAGGGAAGCAAACTCCGAACCAGAGCATATATCCTCAAAATAAGCAAAACCGATAACTTCATTACTTAGAGTGACAGGCTTCCTCCTATTGTATTGACAAATTTTGTAGCTAAATCAGTTATGAAATATATCAAAAGATACAAATTTACAAAATGAAGTCAAAATCCGTAATTCTGGGTGCACAATCCGCGTCCTTGAGGTGAAATCCACACTTTGGTTTACTTGGCGGAGGATCAAAAGCGTTATCATTGCACACATTTTAAGATGCTTTCTCCACTGCTTAGAACTTCCAGATATTAACAATATCAAAAGTTATTAATTATGAACATAAAGTCAAAATACGCAATCTTGGGCGAGAATCGGTGTTCATATTGTACTGTTGAGTTGTTGGACCGTCGGACTGGGACCCGCTCGTCTTCTAGTCTTTATATTTAAGCTGTTTCACCTCCTCCCTCACATGATCATGCTTCCTGAACTGCTTTAATTTGTGACGTTTACGTATTTGTAGATTCCATCAAGCGGTTTCTCATCGTCTGGTGTTGCGTTCATACTGACAGCGCGAATCTAAAGACATCTTATACTGCCCATCATCGGTAAATTGGACGTCCATGTGAAAGGGATGGAGATCCCCAGTTGGAGAGTTAGATAGGCAGGTATGGCTACGGCCGAATATAACGGAATGTAAGAGAGAATATGTATATTCGGTAGGGTTGATACAACGAATAAGGTATTTACAAAGGGGAATGACTACTTTATATAGGATAATTTGTCTCTCATCTACACGTGGGTAGATCTCTATTATGTGGTCCGAGCCTTACGGGATCTAGACCTGACAGGACCCC